>CALNXI010001658.1:85095-95095 GCA_942486025.1 Porites evermanni | reverse complement strand
CGGAAGCCGTAAGATATCTGAAGTTCAAGTGAAAGTTTGTTATTATTGGTAGAGGCTGTTTAGTTTTACTCAAAGTTCAAGTCAAGTTTGTTTTGGGAGATGCTGTGTTTTAAAGCTCCGTAAAGGCTATGTTCCTTTGGTGTTAAACTTCCTTGTGTTAATCCGACATCCCTGCGTGCTGATAGTCAGTGAATAATTATCCTCAAAACATTCGAACTCGTGACTTTGAGTTTTAGCCAATTCCATGCTCAACGTAATGTGACTCCTTACCCATGCCTTACATATCTTTAATCAGTAGATGAGACTGCTATGCTGTTTTTGAAGCCTGATGTGACTAAGAAAAATAGAGAATTGTTTTTTAGAAGGATTTGTATGGAGTCATCAGAGCATAACTGGGCTAATATCGCGGAGACAATTTGTACTGAAATGCTAGTTTTTGGCAAGTAGGCCTCTTGGATGTTGCTCTTTTCAGAATATCCTGACAAATCCCATAATTTCATACCTTACTCTTACCATATTTGATTTCTTACTGTTCCTCCGCATTTACAATTAATTAGTTCCACAACCACGACGCCGAAGCGTACGCTAGCTCCGTAGCGTCTTGCTCTATATTGACTGTATGACTGTATATTTCAACTGTAAGTACTTTCCTTAATATACGCGCGAGTTACTAGAGTGCTTCCTCGGGATTTCGCCTTCTGGGCGAAATCCCTGCGGGGGCAACAATCCAAATCATGTTTTTTTCTTTTTTTCCTAAGGTTTCTTAAATTGTGCTTCCATACAATACCAAATAAGTCCAAAAATATCGTTTTTCACGTCAACTTCCCCCGGTTGCCTTGTATGTGCCTTTGATTGACTTCAGGCTTCAATCCCTAGCCATTTCACAGCGTTATTACCTATCAGGCGGCTGTCTTTCCTCTCGCATATGCAAGTTCCATTGTTTTGGATAACAGTTTTCGTAAAAATTCTGCAATTATCTTTCGGTAAATATTTTTTCCTAATCTGAACATGGTTATTCGACCGTCAAACTCTTGTTTCTGTTTATATACAGAGGAACCCTGCCTTGCGACCACCCCGTTTATACGACCACCTCTTGCCTCAGCTCACCTCCCATGGTCTTTCCACCCAGACGTGAAAATCTCCGAGTCATTTTATTATTTTGAAGACCTCTTTAAGGCGACCACCTCGCTATTACGACCTGGATTTTATGGCCCAATGCTGGTCGCATCAACGAGGTTCCACTGTATTTTTTAATTTCAGTTTTCCACATTGTAGAACAAAAAACAAAAACAAAACAAAAAATGTGCGTCAGCTGGACTATGGAAATTGATGTAAAGAACTAAAATTTAGGCCCCGCTTATATGAAGAAAATTAGTCTCGAGCAGAAGGGTCACCCGCCTACCCGAGCTTTCCTGGAAGAGGCAACGTTTCACGCATTTCTTTACAAAACATGACGAAAAGTTTGCTCGGCTAGAAGGGTGACCCACCTTGTCCAGTCACCCTTCTGTAAGGGAAAGGTCAGCCTCCTAGCCGGACCAAAGCTTCTCCGTAGGCACTTTACACGCTTTCCATTCAACAAAAATTCTTGTCTGAAATTTGGGAAAAACCATTTGCCCAGTGGAAGGTACATTCAAGTTGCACAGACCAAACCAAAGCCACCGCGAGCTTGGTTATCGTGCTTGTAAGCAGGATACAGATCAGTGGTCGTGGGGAAAATACTTTTGTAAAATGAAAGGGGACATTTCGGTCCGACCGGCAAATCCGATCCGTATCGGTAAAGGGCTCGCATAGCCAAGGCGCGGACAATTAGAGCATGCGCGAAGGCCGGTTGGGGTCAATGTTTTTTTTTTCTCTCGGCTGGGAGGGTGACTCTCCTACACGAGACAGGTTTTCTCCATATAGAGGGAATTAAAATTTTCGGATACCAAATTGTAATAGAGAAGGAATCAGAAAAAATTTCAAAATTCTCGAAAAAAATAGTTTTGAAGCCCTCGTAATTTCGATCAAAAAGACTACTCAAGTTGCCCTGTGGATGACCGAACAGCTGTTATAACCTAAAAGGGTTTTCAATGTATTTAGGAGGAAACTGTCGTTGGGTGCCCATGTAAACTATCGCCTAACGCCTCCACTACTTTCTTTACCCACATAGTTTTTTCTTTTTTCAGTTTTACTCTCGGTCGTTTTGCCATTTTGTGAGTGTGCGTTTTGGTACCGGCCTTGAGACTGAGACTTGGTGGCTCGACAGAAATCAATGGTCAGAACTCTTGAAAAGAAAGTCTGCGACCATAACTTTCTCTGGCAGTCATCAATGAAAAGAAATATAGATAAACTAAGATAACTGAAACAGGACTGAAAATGTCTTAATTAAAGTCTTAAAAGATTCTAAGTACGTTGCTTCGCGCGCGGACATCCGCTTCTTCTTCTGAGGCTGCATCCGCTTCTGGGCCCGTTCAATTCTCGAAAGTCCCGATAATTAACGGGCCTCTAAAGCTGTTGTTGTTTACATGCAAGATAGAAATTTCAATAGTTTTGCAAATAACATGATAACACTATCTGTTAATGAAAAAAATGAGGTATTTTGCTGGCCAGAACCCGCGCTCCTCTTAATCCTTTTATTTCGATTTGAATATTTGATTTCGGACCCGAAAAGTTATAGGGACTTTGGACAAACGGGCCCCTGGTCCGTTGTCTAAGGACGCAAGACGGAATTTACAGGAAAAGTAGACTTAATACTTTTGCCTAAACAGTGTCCTTTTAACGTGAATTCGAAGACGTCAGGGCCAAGAGACTATAAAGGGGACAGAGAGGCCATCCCCTATATACACCCTATTTCATAGGTAATTCGTCTCGAGTTATTTTTAGAATCGGGATAAAGTTACCTCGCGCGAGGCGTGGATGTTTCGTGGAGGTTTCGCATGACCAAACGGCGTGCAAAACATGTCGGGCGAGAGGCAATGAAAGCGTAAAAAGATCGAGAGCATTCCTGAATATTGAAGCGAAATGAGTCGGCGCTCACCTGGGAAAAAGGAATCGCTGGACTCTTTGACAACCCGTGAAATCAGTTTAACTCGAAGTTGTCGTAACCTCAGTGCTTTAATAAAATGAGAAATTTCGCCGGTCTATTGAAACCGGTCGTTTGTACAATTTAGGGAGTTTAAGATCCAACGACGCGGACGACAACTAGAACGTCAAAAAAACAATAGGTTTAATTAGCAAAACAACAACTTCGCACGTGCAACACACTTTTTTGTTCATTTCTTTCCCGTTTTTGCACGACTACGACGTGAAAATGCCTAATTTCGCGTTTTATGGAGGACGTAAATAAGCAACGACGAAATTTTATTTCTCTTTCTGAGCTTGAATATGGTCCCTTGAAATTCAGCTTTAGGAGGGTTCGCCTACAATTGACAAAGTAAGTGGGTAGGAATAATCGCTATAAAGACTGAAAAAAATAAACATCAAACCAGAAATTGCTCTCTTCAAACTGTAAATTATAAATGATCCTGAGAGAATATTCAGTGTGTTAAGGATTTCCCTGCTCTACTGTTAGCTCTATACAAGAGAGAAAGGGCGATTCTTTTTTAATTTCGGTTTCGCTGACACAGCTTTCGCAGAAACCTCGCTGTAGCCGTTTTCGTCGACAAAAGGAATAGCAAAATCGCTCTCTGCGTCTTCCCCCACTTTGTTCTGCGTCATTTCGTGAAGGACGCGTGGCTCTCAGCGTGGGTCATCCACGCGGAACACATTCGCGCTTTGTGATTGGCTGTTGTCTAATCCCCCTTGAGATCTGTGGTGTTAAAAATAACTCGAGACGAATTACCTATGGAATAGGGTGTATATGGGGGATGGCCTCTCTGTCCCCTTTATAGTCTCTTGGTCAGGGCCTAACCCACTGGTAAACACGTTTGATTCCAGCTTTCTAACTTGCTGTATCTGCGGTATATCATTTTAGTGTCAGATTTTAAAGCTTGTTTGAGTAGCCGAGCATGCTGTAAGGAGGAAATTGTCTGATATACTTTGACGTATCCTTTGGTAAAGGAATGAGAGAGGAACAGGTCAGCGTTCTAGACCCCAGGTTTCCTTCTTTGTATATATTCGATACTAGAAACTGAAACTCATGCCTTAAGTCTTCACACTCAAGGAGAGGTTTGTAAACTTGAAAATAGCGCTACGTCATCTACCACTCCACAAGGCCGCCCTGCCTGGGTAGCATTTCCCCAATTACTTTGCGATATTTTCTTAGTTGCGTGTGCTATTAAATGTAAGTTTTTTAATGCTGGTTAGCCTGTGCAAGTATTTGAAAAGGGGGAGACAGGGTTTAGAGAGAATTGCTTACCTGATACCCTTGAAGAGTTACAGCGTAACCCTTTCGACCGATTCCTCTATCCCTTAAACGACCTTTCCATTGGAGTCTTACTAGGTAGTACCCAAGTAAGATTCAGAGCCACCCTTCCCCAAAAATATGCATATGAAATAACATGATTTTTTTATTGTGATTCTTCACTCAAAACAAAAAACGCTTCCAAGATCATTTATGGAGGTTGCCCAAAGTTTAAAACCTACTCAGTGTTCGTGTGTACTGGCAGGGTGTATGATTTTAATGTTTTCCAAATTCCTTGAATGCTTTAATCACACGCCCAGGTGTCCGAAAAACTGACCACCACTTTACACTTTTAAATCAAGTACTGGTGGCAGCCAGACTATGCAGCCTTTCAGTTGTTATATAATTGAACAAATAACTTTGAAAACATCAAAGAAATGTATAAACAATTTTGATTTAGACTGCTCATTCTTAAGTTCGAAGGATGGTGTTCGTTGTCACGCAACACCACTCCCTGTCTTCTCACACTTCCTCGCTGTATGTTGTAACTGATTCTATGAATTGGTAAGAACATCTTTCAAATCGCCGAAAATGTCTTAAAAACATATTTTTCTCGTGATATATTTTGTTCAACCACCTTAAGAATTTAGATCATAACGCTCATTCGGCTTGAGTGACATTCTAAGAGCCAATGTCTGTAATTTTCGAGAATCGGTGGACAGTCGTGAATTTTTGAATTTCTTCATATTTTGCCCAAATAATCTCTTTAGTACACTAATTTCAAAAACCACTTTAAAACTTGTAACAGTTTTTTATTTTTTCAGGAATCAGGCAAAGTTTGGAAAACTCTAAATCGGCGCTCTTTCGAGTATAAAATTAGGGAAAATTGAGCATTTTCTTCGCGCTCGTACATAAAAACGGAATAATATCTCTAGATGAAATCAAGTCACAAAACAGACACACATTTTTACTTTATAATTCAGCAGTTAACTTGAAATAAACCGTTTAAATGTGACTGTACCGGCCGCAAGAAGAAACACGGTTTCATCACTTTTCAAAAATGGCAAATTTGACCTAAATTCACCATCGTAAAAACCCAGTTGGTACACGGAATTTCAATATGAAACAAGAACTGTATTGAAGCATATCCTTTGCTGTTATTTGTGTTTAAATATTTCTGGCGGCATTCCAAATGCGCACCGTCGAGAGACCAAAACCTGAAGGGTATTTTGACACCAGGAAAGCGCGTGCAACAAGCAAGTTTCGACGCTTGGAATATTAATCCTTCGCAAGCATAAGTTACTTCGAGATTTAAACCCTAGTCAGAGTTGTAACGGTTTCAGATTATATTTCGGCGTTTTTGTTCGGTTTGATATGATTCCTTTCAACTGATTTTTGCGATAAACCATAATGAAGAGAAGAATACGCAGTTCAAATCACATTTTATAGTAGAGGGGAATATTGTCGAAGTATTCGCTTGCTATAGTTTTAATCGTATTGAAACTTTAAAATCAGAAAAGTTATTTACTTACCTGAACTTAAATGCTAGATGGGGTCACAGTACCGCTAACTAAATTCTGCATCACGGCAGAATCGAAGTTAAGTTTGTATATGTTTTCAATCTGTCAACACGAGGGAAGATGACATTCCGGAAGTGCGTGACGCGTAACGCGCCCAAAAAGAAATTCCTGGTATAAGTGTTTTACGGTGCAAGTCTTTGTTGTATGTTCGTATAGCATCTCGCACATATTCAAACTTGGTTTGTGGCGCCTGTGGCCCCAGTAATGCTGAATGTATTGCNATTCCAAATGCGCACCGTCGAGAGACCAAAACCTGAAGGGTATTTTGACACCAGGAAAGCGCGTGCAACAAGCAAGTTTCGACGCTTGGAATATTAATCCTTCGCAAGCATAAGTTACTTCGAGATTTAAACCCTAGTCAGAGTTGTAACGGTTTCAGATTATATTTCGGCGTTTTTGTTCGGTTTGATATGATTCCTTTCAACTGATTTTTGCGATAAACCATAATGAAGAGAAGAATACGCAGTTCAAATCACATTTTATAGTAGAGGGGAATATTGTCGAAGTATTCGCTTGCTATAGTTTTAATCGTATTGAAACTTTAAAATCAGAAAAGTTATTTACTTACCTGAACTTAAATGCTAGATGGGGTCACAGTACCGCTAACTAAATTCTGCATCACGGCAGAATCGAAGTTAAGTTTGTATATGTTTTCAATCTGTCAACACGAGGGAAGATGACATTCCGGAAGTGCGTGACGCGTAACGCGCCCAAAAAGAAATTCCTGGTATAAGTGTTTTACGGTGCAAGTCTTTGTTGTATGTTCGTATAGCATCTCGCACATATTCAAACTTGGTTTGTGGCGCCTGTGGCCCCAGTAATGCTGAATGTATTGCTGAATGTATATCATAGAAAAGATGTCGTGAGTCACTTGGTATGCTCCTGACTTGTTAGTCACGTGAGTATGTAGGGCAACAACCAAACATCGAACCTTACCATGCTAATGATAAAAGTAAGGTTTTCTGCATTTACGTTAGGTGATCTTTGTTTGATCCACAAAATTGGCGCATGAAAATAAGAGTTTTTCCTCACCACTGCTAAATGTTTGGTTCCGGGTGGCGGTGCAACAAATCACGTGGTACCCGTTCTAGATCAGCCTACTGGCTGCTCACAGAGGGGTCCATAAAGACACATTGATTGAGGACTCTGTATGGCCTGAAGAAAATGATATACGCAGACGTTTTCTGAGCGACAAAGGTGCAGCTTTTACACTCCTCTTTCGTTTCGAAAATAGACGAGCACGCGAGCGAAGCGAGGGCGCGAGAGAGAGCCCCTTGTGTTTGGTTCCGGATGGCGGAGCACAAATCACGTTGTACCGTTCCAGAACAGCCTACTGGCCATGCTGGCTGCTCATTTAAAAGGGGTCCGTAAAGGCACATTAATTGATGACTCTGTGCGGCCTGAAGAAAAAAATATACGCAGACGTTTTCTGAGCGACGAAGGTGCTGCCTTTACACTTCTTTTTCTTTTCGAAAATGGCCACGGACTTCTCTCCTCGCTCCTCGCCGCTAGGCGGTCGTTTTTGCCTGAGAGATACCACCACGAAGGAGTTTTAGCGCCCAAGTCACTGCAGGTGCAGACTTGGGAAAAGGGCATTCTCCAACTGAAATTTTAAATCGAAATGAAAGGCTATTTTCAGCCTTTTCTCTCTTTTCTCCGCAACGTATTTTGTTAAAAGATAGTGAGTAGAATGGCTGAGGCATTTTAAAGCATTTTTTCATTTACGCGACGGATTTTGACGTTATGAAAAAGAACTTGTCAGTGGATTGGTTTATTTTCTAGCCTGCGAACAAGTACCGGGGGTTGGTGGCGGACAGAGCCAGGTGACTATTCCTTTTTTTTTAGGCGGGAGCTAGCAGTACGTGCATTCTGGTCTAACGCCATACTGTGTAGACTGGCCTTACAGGGCCTCTGTTAGGAGGGTGGGGGATCAGATAACGTACAATTCGTCAACAGCAGGTTGAGGTCTCGCCAGAAGATGCCCTTGCTGCAGAGGAGCAAACCAATACTACTTTCAGTAATTTAAACATGTTAAATACTTGTATTTCGCTCATCAAATGTGTCCATTGTCCATTGTCGATTTGTGGTTTTTGAGGAATGTTCTTTTGCGGAGAATTGGCAATTTTCTTTAAACAGTTTTACTCGTTTCCATTTCCCTGCTCTACCTTCATGTTGCATATGGCGTACGTGTGTACCTAAACCCCTCAATTCATTCAGAGGTGATCGATAGAGAAGTCTATACGCCAAGCGGGGTTAAGATTAGTTTATTACAAGCAAAGGCTCAGAAGGCTACGTGCAAATAAAAGAAAACTATAGTGTGAACAGTTTTGCAGACTCGGCTTACTCTATTTGTTTTCTTTCTCTATTTGGTACATACTAAAATCAAGTTTAGTTCCACATGTTTTGCGAATAAAAAATATAAAACTAAAAAAAAACAGTGTTAATTGTCATTTTATTTTTTCATGTACACTCGAGCGATGATTTATCCTTGTCTGTACAGTTGCGTGACCAGACTCAAATCACACACGGGCTTTCATCACGCAACACAGCGTTTAGTCCGAGGCTAAACGACGGACGATTTCAGTAAACTGCGGCCACTTCCAGTTGAAACGACTGTAGTAAGTAATTCTTAGAGATCTCGAATCCCATTTGGAGCTAGCACGCCTTTTCTAGCGGCTTTATTTTAGGTGCAGAAACTAAAGGTCAATATTTACACTCAATGAGAACTTAACAGCGTTGTCTTTTTCAGCTACTTGCGTGCAATCAAATGCAGTGTTAATCTACTTAGTTCTTTTTTATAACCATCAAATTGAAAAGCGTTTTTCAAAAGATTTTAAGAGCTTCCCGTAATGTGCCCCTTGTAAAAGAAGCTAAGTTTGCAAAAAATTTTGTGTGCCTACACTCGCGGCTAGCTTGTTTCAGCGTTCCGACGTGCGAAACTACCCTGCACGTTTCGGTATCTCAGCGACGCACTTTTGTAATGCCGCCAAAAATTTTTTAACACAAGAAACGGCAAAGGATGTGCTTTAAAATAGTGTTTGTTTCATGTTGAAACTCCATGTATCAATTGTTTTTTTCGATGGTGAAGTTAGGTCAAATTTGCCATTTTTGAGCTATTTTGGAAAAATAGCTCATATGTCAGTGGTGGGAGCGTATGTATCTTTGTGGCTTTGTAACTTTGTATGTTCGGATGTTTGTTGCAAAAGCCAATAAGGTTGAAGGTACTATTAGTTGATGCTTAGGAACCAATGAGATCTTAGCATCTACTTAAACATGACATTGGTAAAGGTCGAACAAGGGCACTTTGAGACCGCCATCTTGATTCTTCACAATTTTTTCTTCTTTTATTACGGCTACAGGTGTTTGGAAGAATTACATAAAATATCTTCATTATTCAAACGCTCTGTACAGTGATGCAGCTGTTTAAGGGTTCATATTTTAGTATGGATGCTGCTTATAGGCATTTCTGACCTAATTCGGCTATCGGTACAACGCACGTCAGTATGAGTTCTGTTTCACCTGCTACAACTGGGTAGAGTATAAAAGATCATATATTTTCAAAGCTCTTCCAATGAAGTAATAATTGATATTTAGATGAAGACTTTAATTCGAAAGTATGCGTCCTATAAAATGTGGTTTTAGAAGTTTAAAAAGGCAGCTTATTTTTGTGAAAGCTCTACCGAGTATTGTTAATCCTGTAAACAAGCTTTAAAAATATTATTCTCTCGCTTACAAAGTTCAACAGACCTTTTTCGTTCTGGCAAAACAAAACAAAAAAGAATAAAAAGTGAACAACATGATACATCCTTCCTGCATACTAAGTATTATAGTTTCTGAAACGTATTCTATTTAGTAAAGATGCGTAACTTAAGTAGAAACAGTAGCGTTAGGGAATAAAATTGGAAGAAGCTAGTTGACACAATAATTAGGTACTGTTGTATTGAGTAACATGATACAAGTAGAAATATATTTCGGCAGTTTGATAATTTTCTTGGAAGTTAATAAATGTTAGGCTATCAACCTTGACGTTGCATGAAACATAATTTAATTGCAGATGTTGTAATAAAGCCGAGGTGTTTCTTAAAAATCGCTTGAGAAA
>CALNXI010001658.1:54054-64925 GCA_942486025.1 Porites evermanni | reverse complement strand
TCTTGCGATCGCTCTGCGGCTGATGGCTTCGCTTCCCAAAGATACTGATTAAAGAAGCAAACTCGAAACAGTTAATAGTAAGGTAAGTAAATTAGTAAGGCAAAGAAAGAACTTTGTTTAAAATGCTTTGTTTTACTAAGCAAGTAAAGAAGAACATGAACTAAGTAATAATAATAATAATAATAATAATAATAATAATAATAATAAAATCATCATTATTTTTAAATATGCAAAAGCTAGAGAAATTTTCTTTTGCGTTGCTATTACCCCATGCAAGGGAGTCCGGATTCCAGAATCTTGGAAATTTTTTTTGCTAGGGGAACCCGGATTGAATTCTGGACTTTGGAATCCAGAATACACCTCAAGAAGTTCGGAATCTAATTAACGTTGGGAATTCAGAATCCAAGTTCCACTGACAAAGATTGGAGTCCAGTGCCTGGAATCCGGAATCCACGGCGTGGAATCCAGAATCCAAGACTGTCTTGGATTCCCTTATACATGCATATGGGGCAAATATTGCAAGACAAAAGAACTTGTATCCCCTCTTGTAATGAAACCACGTGTATCAGTTTATCACTGACTGTCCAAAGCTGGTGAAGCACAAGAACGATCGCAGCCTGTTCATGATAGTGTGCCGAGAATGTCTCATCTTCCAGCAGTAAATTATAGAAGAAGAAGAGAGAAGAAGTAAGGAAAACCAATGTGGTAGGATATATTTTAACCACCGCTTTGCAGAATTGCCGTATGTTATGGTGACCGCAAGTGTGCAAAGTCGGGGTAAATAACAATTCAGAAACGCGAGATGTAAAATAAATGTTCCGGATGCAAATTTTCGAATTCTTGCTATTTCAAAATTTTTATCCGTTTGTGCTCCGCTGTGAAACGGTTGAATTTGATTATGAAGGCGTCGCATTGCCACGAAACTCTTATAATTCAGCAATGCCGTAGTTAAAAGACAGAAGACAACTATTACAGCTAAAACTTTTTCAATACTGTAAGAAATAAACCGTTTAGCTAGTGAAAGTAACGTACTTAAAACCTAAAACGAAATCACCACGGCAACAACTCGTTTGTGACTTATAAGTTCCTTGCATCTGAGATGAAGATTAATGGCTAAAAATCTGTTTGCACCAAGGGCTGTCAGACAAAAGAACGATGATAAAATAAACCAATAAACCATAAACCATAAGCTTCACAAGTGCTGCCGAAAGATGCTTTACTTTGTAACAAGTGTTCAACTAGGGATGCTGTGTAAATTGGCTGGACCAATAAACCGACGCCAAGATCTGAGACAGCCAGGCTCATGAGCAACGTCTTTAGACGTATTGGAATCGACGCAGTCTTTCTTAGCGCATGTATTGTTGTAATGTTTAACGCGTTGGCAGTGTATGCGGAAAAGACATTGGCCGTATTTATACTAGAAGACGTGCTTAAACATCCAGGGGCATAAACGTCTGACTGTTAAGTGCGTCGTTAAGTGCGTCCCGTTTTTATACTAGACGTCTTAAACGTCTGAGACGACTAATTCATGATGACGTCACCCAAATTTTCAACATCGCGCCCAATCTAGGGTCACTTTTCAGCTCTTTTCTACGCCTCGAAATGACCTTTTTACACAGTACTTTAGGAGCTACGCCTTTGAATGATGAGGAACACATGAGTGTGGAAAATAAAAAAGGCAACCGATGTAGTTCTGCGTGTTTTCTAGAGGTAAAACGACTGAAAACGGGAGTGTTTCAGCTCAAAGATCTACCTGACAAGGCGCAAAACATCTGAAGATAGAAGGTGTGTGTCAATTTTTTGGTCTTTGAAAAAAAATTTTTCGAAATCTACACAAAATTTTCTTGTTGATGGTGGTTTTGTTGTCGTAGTGCCAAAGCATTTTCACATAGTGCTGAGTGTTTGAATTTACAATAGTAAGTTGCGCCGTGTGCGAATTTTTGTAACGCCATGTTCTTTTTGTGTTTTATTGCAGTGTGATGAAAAAGCTTGTTGTTTTTTGGCATAAAGATGCCGGTTGGGTGACAAAACTTTATCGAAAACCCGAACTGTCCAGATTGCGTTGGTTGGTCCAAGGAGCAATTTAGTTTGGCCACATGGGATCGTTGTTTGACCGATCGAGAAGACCTTACCGTGGGACCGACATTAAGCTCCGAGAAGTCGGGCCGGGTATTCTGAAGTATTGCTCCGGCAATGGAACAACTAAGTAAATGTACGTTGCTATATAGTGTGACAGATTGTATTATTTCAGATTATTAAGTCTAAATAATCTGTAATTTTGTTATCTAATAGATAACAAAACGGTAAATGTCAGGAAAGACTGGACATACATTGCTGCTAGAAGTCAAACTTACAACCTCACCACATGTGAAAAATGATGTGTTTTCATGTGTAGTTTAGTAAAGTGTTGTTGCCCGCAATAGTACAACAGTAATTTAAAAAAAAAATGATACAGTTGCAGTAGACTCTTACCAAAACTGTTAATAATAAAAAAATGTAATTAATAGTAGCTCTTCTGCAACTATATGCTGGAAAAGCAATAGCCTTGTGGTTAGTTGGTCAGTGGGCTTCAATCCACTTCGAGCATTCCTGGTGTGAGCTAGCCCTGGCTGAGTTTACCATGTTGTGTTCTTGGACAAGACACTTAACTCTAACAAAGCCTCACTCTAGTAATAATATTAAGTTTGGAGGTTTGAGTGGCACACATACATGTAAGAATAAAACCCTAGTATTTAACTGTGAGGATCATGTCCACTTTCTTAGATTCTGTTTGCTTTATTTTTTTAAATGATTTTTTCTAGTCAGACACAGAAGGAATTAAGAGCTACTCTCACGCCGTACAGCACAGAAGTTACAGCTAACAATAACACTCTAGATTTATTTCAGTAGCGACAACAGGTCCTACGATTGTGTATTACAATCATTCCCATGCGCCTCACGATTTTATAAAAAACACGAGCTCTTAACAGTATCAATAATAACTAAAAATATTCCATTTTCTTTTAAGAATAACAACGGAAGAACCAAAGTGACCTACTACAAACCCACTACTACACAGAAGTGGATGAAAAATATCACTACAAATCATGCTATTACCCATACTAATTAGTACATAGATCCATGGGGTCTTTCATTGATGGATTCCAAGACATGTAGATAAGAGTAAGTATAAGATTCAGTTTGATATATGTAGCTTTGGTAATAACGATACAAAAAAATACATGGTCAAAAACTTTATATTGTTTGTTTCTTATTTTAAACAAAAACCTCAAATCTAGACGCTTTTGTTTTGGTCCGTTGTATCTGTCTAGATTTATTTGACCAGTCGTTTATGGGTATTGATACCCTGAATTCCCTGTAGCCTCTATATAGTCTTTGTAGTATTTTGGTAGTATTTGCTTGACTTCTTATGGGCAATTATTTTGCAAAAGTTGTTGAGAGGGAAAATAGCAGGAGGAAATGGGGAGAATTTGGCATGGGTGGCTTTGACAAAGTAGTAATATCTTCCCTATGATATGAAAAAAATATTTGTAGCTGTCAAGATTGTCAAGAAATATATTGCTATCATTAAAGTCAATATAAGTGTCCATCCTTACTGATGGCTTGTGTTGAGTGACAGTATAATCACGTAACTTCATAATTTTTTTTCTTGCAGCGTATGACAATAAAGCTTTGAAAGAGGAAAATGCAGTTGTGATATGATAGGGGAACCATAATAAAGACGTATCTGAGAACGATACTAGCTAAAATGGGGATGTTAAAATGTTATATGTTTTTTTTTAGAAATCAAAACTGTAGTATTAAACATACAATTGTTAAAAGTGAACAATAATAAACATTATTATTCATTCAATTAATTAGGAATTATATTGAATTCGGCTTTCGTATCATATGAAGAATTATGGAGATCTCGGAGGGTGTTATCCGCATAACACCCTCCTCGATCTCCATAATTCTTCATAAGATACTCAGCCTCATTCATTAATTGTTAATTCAGGAGCACGCAACGTCAATTTTCGGAAAATAGCTGTTCGGAAGACGATTTGAGATCTAGAATTTTCGGAACATTTGTTGTAAAATTTCTTGCTTGTCCACCTCTCTTAGGATTTTCGAACATCTCAAAAATGGTAAAATTGCCCATTTTTAACGGATTTTTACCCTAAAAAGGTCACCTAGAATTTTCGGGAGCCTTTTTTCTGGCTGAAATTTTCGAAAAGGTAAGTTTTGATCCCTATAATTTTCGGATCACTAGACTTTTAGCTAGGAAATCCGAACAGATGAAAAATTTTTAGGGGATAAAAATATGCCTATATCTACCGTTTAAATACTAAAATACGGTTAACTATTCTATGTTTGAGTGGTTTTGAACTATATTCTCGTTGGGTGCCCTTGAACATTGACATGTTTATTTCTTACTTTTTAATTATAAGCATGAAATTCATACAATCTGGGTCACCCTGAATACGTTATAAGAACTTGCTTAAGGTACCTGAAACATCATCTTCTGATAATAACTGAAGCACTTCACACAAAAAGAGATAAACTGCCCTTCTTAAAACGATTCAAACCTGTTTGACGATATAACATTCACTATGCGCTAGTGCATAATTGAAATAAGAATGTCGGAAAAATTTACATTTCCGCAACAGCCCTTGTGAAATTG
This sequence comes from Porites evermanni, assembly GCA_942486025.1. Lineage (NCBI taxonomy): Eukaryota > Metazoa > Cnidaria > Anthozoa > Scleractinia > Poritidae > Porites > Porites evermanni. Next base: position 60,262 of record CALNXI010001658.1, on the reverse strand, counting down.
GGCAAATCAACGCTAAAATTACGTTTTGTTTAGGGTATATATGCACGCTATAATGTAGCGTTCACTTTTCTCGGCTCTCCCGAATTGAGAAGATTAGGCGGCCTACATCGAGCGAAGAAGTCGTAAACAAAGTTGCTGATTAAGCTTACTATATAGTCTCCTTTCTTCCACGGCATTAGAGTTATGGGTGGCTTGTCATCCAAACAGTGTATGCAATTAGCAGATGGTAGGATACGAAAGAGATTAAGGGCGAGAATGTTCAGTTTGGCGTAGTTTTATGTTTAAAGTATTATTAAATTTTGAGAGGAAGAAGTTTCTTTTGTACTGCAAGGCATCAAAGGAGAAGAAACGCTTGGCATAAAGACTTGAATAAAAGGTGGGCAATAACATTATTTTATTCTCGATCCCATTTTTTTAAAGACTAAAACTGATTAAAGGCAAATACTGTGCTTTACATGTAGTATAGGGCGTACCGAATTATCCTCTTTTTTAATTTTTGTGGGGGATTCTCATTAACTTGAGGCTAAATACATTAACGCCCATGGCGTTATGACTATGCAATGGAAACTCATAATAGTAAGATCACCTTCTAAAATTTGTGTTATTTGCTGCGGTTCAAATAGCAACAAATCTTTAGACGGGGGTTTTACTGAGTTGAATCATTCTAAGCCAACATTTTGGATTTTTCCCATGCCTATCGTCAATGATTTGCTCACTGGTAATAGAGGGGGTGGCCCCAGAGTGGTTTTCCATTGAAATTGGCATGCAACAGAATTTCGCATACCCTGTAAGCATAATTTGAGGTTCCGTGACCTTCTCACCCAGGCCGCGAGAAGCCTAGGTTCTAGTAGTAAGTAATTCATACCCAGCAAAATCTCCGGCATGCCGGGCATGCCAAATTCTCTGGCATGCCGGGCGTTCAATAATCTGGGTCATGCCGGGCATGCCAAAATCGGCCTCTGGCATGCTCTCAACACACAGGTTATAATTCCTTGAATCTACAGATATTTTAAGCCTGACTTAAAAAAAAGAAAAAAACTAAACAGATCACAGTGCTTATCTTTTGATGTACGGTTACACGATGACGTCATTGTTATTCCTTTCATTTTCATAGATTGGTTGTCCCAGCGAAGTTTAAATAACAAAAGCTCTAATTTTCACAAGAAAGTAAAACCCTGAGGGATTCTGCCGTAGTAATAAAACAGCGTCATGGTGGAGATGACCTGTTCGGGGATTGTAAAAACTTCTCACCCCTTTTAATGAGTCTTTAATAGGATTCCCATTTCACATTGCGAATAAAATGGAATTGACTGAAATCAGTAAAAAGAGAGACAGAGACTATTTTCATTGTATAATAAAATGCATCTATGTTCCATGAAAGCTTTTTAAAATACAAGGTTATAGAATATCTTTCAAAGTTCATTACAAACTGAGCTAAGCCCCAAAATCACTGTTCATTATTCAGTAAATTATGATGTTTGACAATGCAATATGCTTGAATATAACGTTGCAATTACAAATCTCTCGAATGCAATTTTCCCTACGTTAGAAAAGCTCTTTTTATCTTGTTTCACATTTTGATAAGGAGTCTGAGTTCCTCTTTCTTGTTTTGTAGGCTTGCCAGGGATTAATGTGTTTGTGTCATTACCAATGTCTGTGTTCTTTGTTTTTAACTCAAAGTAAGTCAGCAATAACTGACAGTATCAAAGAATTGCTCTCTAGAAAAGTAATTATCTCCTCGTCATGTCTGGAAGTTACCTGTAACAAAAAAGAAATGGAATGTTAACACATACAAGGGCAATATGAAAAAAAGAAATTGAACAGGTAGAGCTCAGCTTCTCTTAACATATTTTCATACTGGCTTGTTGAGTCTGTTAAAGGTCGCAACTAATTGTCTGAGGCTAATTTCACAAGAGTGTGCAATTGAGATAAATGCATGGTAAATAAAGTGAAAGAAACGTGGTTTCACATTAGCCAATTTACATTGCGTTGTTCGATGATGTTTACACGCTCTTCTACTGCGAAATAAACCTTTGCATTTGGATTTGCAAGTCAAAAATTATACCGAGTTTGACTGACACTTAATTGAACAACAGTTTCATTTTTAAGCAGGTAAGGTGTAGACCCATATAAAGCCGGAATATGTAAAGGGAACTCAGCGAAAACTTTTTCGCATCTTTTTGTGGCGATATTCTTTCACGGCCCGTCAACTGATTAGGGGTTGCGAAGAAAAAATAAATTAAGACCAAAGGTTAAAGCCTGTCCGGTTACATCATTTCGTATGTTACCTAGAATTCTAATAAATAGGTCATAAAATAGGATTTAACGAGAGCGAATTTGTTTCTCAATCGTGTATAAAAAAGTGAAGCTATCAAATGAGAAGTTTATAGAGTATCAAAATTATTAAATTAAAAGCTCATATAATTAGGAAAATTCCTATACGAAAACAATGCTAGTGACATTAAATTGATCAGATAAAATTATCAGAAAATATGTCGAATAAAAGCCTCATTGTTTGCTTTTGTTTTTGCGTAAAGGTAAATTTTTCGGCCCACAAAGCAAAGTTGAAAAAGCGACTAAATCTTAGTTTTTTACATTGAACATGTTTATTAGCTTAGTTTTCGTCCGTTTTAAAAGCTTTATAACCCAATCATAATTTTCGGGTTGAATTAGCACAAAATCATTTCAAAAACCATGTTCATTTAAAGTAGAGCCGGCAAACGTGAACATTTTGTAATTCAAAAGTCGGACCCAGCCAGGTTGTTTAAGCTTAGAATTATTTGCATTTTTGCGTCCTATTAATTTACCAGAATCGCCTCTCAGAGGCTTACTGTAGCAAAGCATTTTTTAGTACACTCGTAGACAAGCAATGTAAGCCTTAAGTCTTTGCTTGGATAAGATGTCCAAAAGAAAAATTAGTTTTGTGGATCTAAACGCACATTCACAGACTGCTTATATTGAGTTGTTTACAACTTTGCATTGACACCTGCAGCATGTTCATTTTTTTAAAGCGAAATCCAAATCTGATTTTGGCATTTGATTTACGGATATTTTATTTTGTCTCCAAAAGTGATTGTAATATCCGTTTGATTGTCTTTCAAACAACAGTCAAACTGTGTAGCAAAAATAAGTAACCTTACCAGTACAGTGAAAAAATATGATCGTAGGTGCCAAAAATAATTATACTTTGGCTATAAAATTAGATCTGACTTTTTTTAGCTTTGGTTTCTATATTTTTGAAGTTTTCTCTAGTCTTCTTAGCAGCAGAAGACGATTACAAGACATACAAACAGAAACAATCCGAAGTGAACGAGTTGACAACCACTTATGCCGGAGTTCTTAGGTAAGCAAGATAAACTGAATGCCAAACGGCTAATTCACTGGATTTGTTCGATATTCAGGCTGTTTCTTTGCCAAATTAATACTAAATTTGTACTTACAGTCTCTCGCAGAATCCATTTCTTGTCCAACATTGACCAACATCTCAACCATGCACCGCAGAAAAAAAAAGACAAACAAGTGCGAAGAGACATGACGACATCGTGACGCCACAACTGCCACGCTACAACAAACTAGATTCATCGTCATCGAAAACACTTCTGCGGAAATTCGGCCGATTTCGTGCGTGCTCGGGGTATCCTCGGATGACGCAGATGACGTTGCTCAAAGGACTATCGTCCGCAAGGATAAAACAGTTTGCGAGATTCGCATAGCCGACAAGAAGCGCACTGAAAAACTAAGCAAAATCTCTCTGAGAAGGCAGTCCAAATTCACCAAATCAGAACGTCTTTGCAGTATTAACGTCGTACTCTCGTACTGACTTGAACAACCTGGTAAGCTTAATTTTCACCAGTCTTTTAATGCTGTTGACCGGGGAACATTCCGACGCGATAAAACTCAAGCATGGATAAGTTTATACTGACAAGATTTGTTATCTTATTGCTTAAGACGCTTTTCCGCGATCAAATTTAAATCTGGACCCAGAAACGTCAGTATCGGTTTGAAATAAAAGGATTAATCTTTGATTGCAAGTTAAGTATTCTATTTTATGCATGAATAACGTTGTTTTGTTGTGCTTTTTATTTATAAATCCAGGCTTCTGTCTTCAGTTTTGCCAGTCGATACCGTGACACACATTGTGACAGACATGACTTTTTTTGTTATATAAATCTGCATTTATTGCCAGGCATGAAACCTGTAACTTCAAGCTCCCTAAGATATATTTGGCGATTATATGTGATTCTCAGGATATGATGCTGAAGCAAACATCAAAATCAGTCTCGCTGGGCATGCCAATTTCTTGCCTGACATGCCGGGCATGCCAAACCAACTGGCTTCACCATCGGCATGCTCGGCATGCCAAACCAGTGGAGCAAAAACTGGGAATGAATTATCAACCCGGCGAGAGATCTGGGACCTAAGTTTAGCTGGGTCAATTTTGGGCTGCGAGGGCATGAGCCCATTTTTTCCATGGCTATGAGATGTTATTTCTAAGTACCAATGTTCCCTTGAATTTTGTCATGCCTAAATATATAAAATTTTCCCTCTCTCATTGATCCTCAGGCTGGATGCGATTTTTACGCTCGCTAGGCATGTTCAACTGAAAATCATGCCTATACCCTTATTCAAAACAAAATGCTATCAAATTTTAGTTTCCAAGCCGTTTTAAGTCTTTTTTTAGGCCTTTTCCTTTTTGTGTCATTTGAAATGTGGTTCGTTAAGTGTCTGGCTCTGCTTTCGGGAGGGTTCAGGCTTCCTCCTGACGGGCAGCAGACACGATATCATCTTGATTACATTTTCGATCAAAGAATTATACTTTCCTGCTTCACTGACTTTGCGGTATCCAAGTGTTTATATTTGCAAAAATAAACGGGGACTGATGTCGCATTACGCTGGGATTCTATCCAGTACACCAGTCAGTTTTCCTATTTAGGAATAATTCATTTGTTTCTATTGTTCACCGTTTTAGTAATAGGGAATAGCGAAATTAAACTAAGTAGTTTCATTGGTTTGACAAATTTAAGATGGATGACGTCATAGTCTTTGTCTTCATCTCAATAATAAAATGCGGGGATTCTCATCATCTATTCTTTTTCTCTATTTCTAATACCCTGAATAGAAACAACAGACTCACCAAAAATCACTGAGTCGTAACGTAATTATGCAAGTGCTATTTCTTACCGCTTTCATCATCCAATAAATTGTTCCAGTTTAGTTCCGGTTCATTGATTATTGGCTCGCAAATAGTGCAAAAGTATGAGGGCTAAGGACAACAAGCTCTTTCTTATACCAGACACATTTTTTCCTTACTTTCTCCTCTGTAAATATGTTATTCTCCTTTTTCTTCGATTTTTTAAAATCCTTTCTCCAACACTAACACCAAATTTCTATTGTTTACCCTCCACCACCTCTAATTAGAAATTACATCGATCCCATATCGACGCTACACCGAGCCTAAAACGACCCCACATTGACCCTACATCGACCTTTTGTTTCAACACAGTTTATTCGCAATGATATCAGTCGTGAATATTCAAGCTATATAATTTTATTAAAAACTGAATCATTGGATAATGCAATTCTAGCATTTTGATTGGCTTAGCCGTTATGGTATATGAGCTATTATACCATGCTCTCCATATATGGTCGATGTACGCGTCAGTTTAAAATTAGAAGCAAGCAGAGAGTTTTTTTCGCGAAGGATAGAACGGCGCCCGAAGCAAATCGTTTTAATTCATTTCTTGGAATACCAGAAATGCAATTTCATCAGAGAAAAAAGACAAAAACAAACAAAAAAGCCACAAGAGCTTGTTTGCAAGTTTGTCGAAAACACATGAAAATACATGGAACTAAAGTACCTTGACCAGCTACGAAAGAAGAAAAGTGTTATTTCTTCATGATCACGAAGCCATTCGCCGATCGAGTCACTCGCCGATAGATAACTGCGGTTTGTTTATCCGACATCAAGAATATAAATCACAAGTAACCAGCTACAAATACAGGCTATGCAGCCATTCACTAGAGCAATCGAGGCGGCAGTATAGCTTCTTTTCTCGTTCAGCAAAACTAACAGATAGATAACTGCAGCTTGTTTATCCGACATCAAGAATATAAATCACAAGTAACCAGCTACAAATACAGGCTATGCAGCCATTCACTAGAGCAATCGAGGCGGCAGTATAGCTTCTTTTCTCGTTCAGCAAAACCA
>CALNXI010001658.1:36535-46907 GCA_942486025.1 Porites evermanni | reverse complement strand
TTTTTTTATGTTTTATTTATTGTTTTCATGCTTTAACATTTAGCCTGCAAAGCGCAGACGTATTTCCGGTCGTCGCTTCTCTCCCTCCGAAAATTAATTTTGGGAGGGAGAGAAGCGACGACCGGAGATACGTCTGCGCTTAGCAGGTTATTTAACATTGTGACATTAATATGTTTTCTTATTCATTCAAAATATTTCCCCGATTCTGATTGGCTAAAAGCACACGCATAATTCACATAACCAGTTACTGATGACCAAATTTGGAAGAATTTTGTGTTTAACGAGGAAATGACGTAAAAAATGCAGCGTTCGTGCAGGTTAAGGCACCGTTAACCGAGAGGACCTGGGGACGAGGTTGAGTTGTTTTGGTTGTGGAAACAAAAATGGCGGACGTTTCCCTCGTTTCAAGAGTAAGAACTAGGCGAAAAAATTGCTAAAACATGGCAAGAACAGCAAGAAGACAACTCGAAGGGCGACATCTGCTTTTTGGAAAATATTTGCGGAGCTGGACAAACGTAAACGTGCACTATCGAAGATGAACATAACATCGATGGATCGATGGAGGTAAGCATGTTTTAGCCATGTTTTTAAACTGGGAATTATTTTGAATGAATAGTAAAACAATTATTGAATTCGGCTTTCGTATCATATGAAGAATTTTGGGGATCTCGGAGGGTGTTATCCGCCTCGGCCGTACCCTCCTCGATCTCCATAATTCTTCATAAGATACTCAGCCTCATTCATTAATTGTTAAATGTCATCACTCAGCGACGACCTCTCTCCAAAGGGAAGTTTGATCTAGCCCGAGTCTTATGCATCTGGAGATCGAATTATGTACTATTCTACATTTTTTGCATTACAGGTAATAATTCCCAGTTATTGGGTGGTTGCACTGATCATAAACATACCATGTGTAATGATTACGAAAGTTGATGGTACTACAGGAGAAAGCCGGGAATTATGGTCTAAGGAATGGATGGGGAAGACAAATAGCCAGCTTTCGTGGCTTTTGCTCGTCACTTGCGTTCCTTTAACAGTGATGATCGGGTTATATTTCAGAGTTGTATACAAACTGTGGTTCAAACCTACCATTAATACTAGTAATAACCCCACATTACGACAAAAGGTGAGACAATATGCAGAAGATATTTATATAAAAATGCCTTCTTTCAACTTATAGTTAAGTTATGCTTCCGATATTAAACCTGTTGAAGTTTTCTAGAGAAAAAGGGGTTCGAATAATAACATCTATTTAAATGTTCTCAAAACATAGCCAAGAAAATTCTTAATGATGGTGACAGTTTCGATGATTGTCAACCATCTCTATCAAAATTTGAAAATCGTCAAAGGTGTCAGAAGGCTTCCAATTATACCTTTCCCTTCGATGAGCCCATACTTCCCTAACAGAATTTTATTTTTTTAAGTTCTAAATTTAACGATCCTCATTTTTCATTTAAGGAGTCACTAGTTCCGGGATGTCATCACCCTCAGAAAAAAAGGATATTTTTCAACCAAACCTCTAGAATTAAATCCATTTAATGGCCCTTTTTCCTTTTATATCCAGGGTGTACTAAGACTGAGAAAGAGAGTGACCTTGATGGTAATTTCTGTCAGTTTTATCTTCGGAATTTGCTGGCTCCCTGAATCAACTTTGTATGTCCTGGAGTTTTTCAGTTCCTACAGCCCAAGCGATAAGATCAGCGCAGTTGCTACGATGCTCATTATGTTCAACTCTGCTGTAAATCCATTTGTATAATTTTTATGCTCTGTTAAACCAGCGATCTAAGCAGAACTGAAGGGATTGGTTATTAGCTGTAATTTTTTCATCCAAGAAACAAGGTCAAGAATGCAAAGGACACTGTTATAAGTGTTGGGATGTAAAGGACGACACAACAAACCGGGAAGGAGTAAAAATAAAAGATAACAACGTAATCGTTGAACTTGCACAGACGACACCCTTGCATTGAACTAATGGGCCATTTCCAAGTAGCCCCACGGGGCCTGTAAGGGCGGTGCAAGTGCGAATTTGGCGGGAAATACGATGGTTTGGCCACTGCCCTAATTCCAAGCGGACGAATTGAAGTTTCCTTCCTTGCAACAAGCCGGCAGACAAATAATTTTCTTGCAAGATAACGATTTATTAACAACTCGGGATGGCAAAAACAAAAAACACCTGACTTAGTTAACGTCTTGTTTATTGAACATCTGCATTTAAATGTGTTTTTTTGAGGAGATTATAACTGCCGTTATTTTCTTCTTTATTTATCTTTCATAAATGTACCATACATCGCCGATAATCAGATCTCAATAACAACAACGACCACGTAGTTCGTGAGCAGAAGGTAGTCTGCTTACATTTGAATTTCCTAAGATTGTGGTTGTTGTTTTGTTGTTGTCAGACTAGAATTCGTAATAGGGGTTATATAACCCTGTGCAGTTTTTTTTTTTTTACTCCAGCTAGGCAGGAATCATCTAAAGTATATTGATTACTGTACCAAATCCATACTATACTAGCATATACTGTGCTAACTAATATATATGAAAGCGACGATCAAGCCTCCTGTAAGCGAATGCCCTCTGGGTCAGGTGTAGCTTTCCTCGTACCGGTGGAGGACCCGGGCAAAACGTCATGCAACTTCAAGATGATGGAAAGAATTTTTTTTGGAACCAATTAAAATTCAGCCGTTTATTCATTCACCATTTGGCGAATGCAAAGAAAAGCACCCTCATTTGTTCACGCGGTTACAATCAATTCATTAAAGGTTTAAAACTAGAATTACATTGAATTTTTTGTGGTAGATTAAAGTCTTCGTTCGTTATTGTCCGCTTAGGAAATGTGTTTGTTTTAATTCTTGTGGCCCTGCAAATTTTTAAAAGGTTGTACAAGCTAACTTACGAGAATACTCAGAACGCTTAGAATTGCCAAAGAAAAGCTTCCATTTAGGGGAGGTGCTAACGAAGGTAAGACTTACTTTAGTAAGAAGTATTCTCGTCAAACAGACTCAATATTAGAAACGTAAAGATTTTCTATACATGTAATACTGTTGCAACTTTCACATGTAACAGCATTTTTTTTACTTTAAAAGCAGTCGTTACTGTGAAAAATTGATAAGTGAAAAGACACTTTTAGTGAATTTCCTATTTTCTAAACAATTATTTGTTAGCAGCAAACGTTCAGTTTCCATATTCAAACACTGACAGTCAATCAAAGGGAAACCATTTAGTTTAGAATCAAGAAATTGGCGGGGGGGGGGGAGCGGGCGGGTGGAGTCATAATCGCTATAATTTTCATGTTGAGCTACATAATACAATAGCCGTTTAAACTGGATTTTTCGCTGCTGAGAACAAACAAATGGCTCATTAGAGTAGTCCTTAACGGTGCTGATCTTTTCAGATTTTCCCTTTTGGATCGAGCATTAAACTGGGGGAAACAAACTTTTAGCTGTAGAAATCAAATTCTGCTAAGTGGAAAATAAGTATTCAAATCTAATAGACGGTTCTCAGCCAAGTAACACGGCCTGAGATAGCCTTTGCGTTATTTTAAAAATCACTCCTAGCAATCAGCTAAGGAGACAAGTCGAATCTGTACTGGTTGTACGCTTCCCGAATCTTTTCCTTGGGTGGTGGGATACACTTTAGCATTAGATGATGCTCCCACGCAACAAACAAGCTCTTTAAAATGGCGTCTGAATCTGTGACTGACGACGACGTATATAAACGGATTAGCAGCACAGTTAAAAAGGACCAGAATCGTCGATACAACATGCAGTGCGTAGCCTTGCTTCTGCGCAACACTGTGGAAACTCAGCACACAGAGTGACGTCAGAGCAGGAATCCAGCAAATGAAAAACACAACACTGACCGTCATCACCATTTTTGTGATCCTTCTGTTAATTTTCACTCGTCCCTAGTCAAAAAATGGTAATAAGAATCCTTTAATACATGTACAATATTTTGTGGTTTGGTTGGAATAATGAGGTTTTTCTGAGTTTTTTCCTGGAAGATCAAACATCAGCACCTGATGTTTTCAGTAGCTGTTCGTTTATCCTTTGCACGCATTTTGAGATAAGTTTGGTATTGATCAGTTGCTATGATTACGAGATGTTATAGTAGGTGGTCGAGCCGTTTTTGAGTGAAAGTTCATACTTTTGCACCTTTTATCAACGATAAAAGCAAAGCCTGTAGATAAAATGAAGCAAAGTACTTACTTATGTGTTATTTTACTTGTCAAGCACAAAAAATAACCAATTCTCTCTGTTTTAACCTGGTTTCTAATTCTTGGTAAAATCCAAGATGGCGCCCAAGAAGGCGACCTTGGTGACGTCACAGGTCCCAAGCAGCGCCACTACCCATAAAATATAGTTTATCTTGTCGAGAAGATCAAAGCAAAACATTTTTGAAATACTGGTATACTTTAACATATCAAAAATTCATAGTAGGGGTTCGATCAAATCCCCCCACCACCACCCTTGTACCACGGTGGGGTATGAATGTACCACGGTAGGGGCATGACTTTGTGTGTACGTCCGAGGGTTAAGAGGTAGTCAAATGGTGTACTTATAAGATAAGACAATAATTTCACTTTCCTTCTGTCCAAAACAGCTCGGGAAATTGGTAGAATTTGGACAAAACAAGCATGAAACTATTCCCTAATTTCACTCGTCACCATTTGATTACACATATAAATCGTAATCATCATAATAATGATAATAATAATAATAAAAAAAATAAAACTTTAACCCAAGATGATTTCTTTTGTTTTATTCCTAAAGCCAAGTATGAATTTAGCTGCAGCTCGTGTGCAACTTTTAATTTTTGTTCTTACCACATTTTGAAGTCATGATCATCTGAGATCTATTACGGAATAGAAACATGGCAAAATGCAATCCTTTCGGTATACAAAGGCACGGTTAGATGGGGTAATCTGTTTGTTTTTTTTTCTCTGTCTCTCGAGTGATTTTCCTAATAGCCTTTCCTGAAACGAATGCTGCTAGTGTACTAATGGACTTTGCAATGAAATCAATCGGAAATGGTGTATAGTTTCAGTGCAGTTTTTATGGACAATGGAAAATTGCCCTTTGTTTGCTAACTTACAAAAAATCACATTTAAGGCAAAACCAAAATCTTACTTGTTGAGCACTGTCACCGTTGTCTGCATTCTCGTACCAGAGATAGTGAACCACCTTGAAGTATATTCCAGCCATCAGAAATATTGGGATTACTCCTGTCACAATAACCCACGCTATGCTGTTGGCCTTAGGCATCCAGCTTTCAGACCAGTAATCTATGCACATGCTTTTGAGTTCATTATAATGGACGCTTATCAGCAAAGGAAGGTTAAAAATGACAGCAGTCATCCAGACGGTTGAGACGATGATCTAAAATACAGGTAAAAATGATAACAAGAACGTGAGCAACTGCATCAAAAATAGTGGTGCTGATGGTGGTGCTGGTAATGGTGGTGGCAATGGTGGTGGTGCTGTTGGTTACGGTGGTGGTGGTTGCGGTTGTAGTGGTGGTGGTGGTGGTAGTAGTAGTAATTGTTGTAGCCCAAGTCTAACTAGAGCGTACTGACAAAGGGCTAACCCTTATCAGCTTAGGATATCTTCACATTGGAAAATGACGAAAGATTCATTTTCACACACCTTTAGCCTTGATGCATTTAACTGTCGCTGGTGAATCTGAGGATCCAAAACAGCAAAATATCTTTCAAACGCGATGATAATCAGTGTAAACACTGAAGTAACCAGTGCAACCCATGTAAGAACACCACCGGTCAGAAATTTGCAGAGAACTGTGCCTGAGATCCCTTCAGGGTGATTGACAGTGTGCGCCACAATAGAACGAGGAACTAGAAAGAGAGCCACTATGATGTCTGCCACGGCAAGGTTCAGAATTAAGTAGTTCATGCGAATCCTAGTATTGGAATTAGTAAACAAGCTATAAGTAACACTTCCAAGAATCGTAGGAAATCTTTCTCACAATGGTCAGCAAAAAATTTCAATGCAATTGTAAAGCTTCTAGTCTTATGCAATCCAGGGATGAAATAGTAAGTTTCATGATAAAAGTGTTAACATTAGCGGACTTGTAGTATATGTACTAAAAATCCTTTCCGCTATAGTGACTTAGCAGGTTAATCACTTGGCCAACACGGTGCCTTTCTTTCAAAAAAGAGCGTAGCCTTTCACAATAACCAGCGATTAATCTACAAGAATAATTAACAATTAATGAATGAGGCCGAGAATCTTATGAAGAATTATGGAGATCGAGGAGGGTGTTATCCGTCGAGGCCGTAATAACACCCTCCGGATAAAACCCTCCGAGATCTCCATAATTCTTCGTATGATACGAAAGCCGAATTCAATAATTGTTTTATAATTCATTCAAAATAATTCCTAGTTTAAAAACATGCTTATAAAACCTCCATCGATCCATCGATGTTAAGATCATTTTCGATAGTCCACGTTTAGATTTGTTCAGCTCCACAAATATTCTCCAAATAGCAGATGTCGCCCTTCGAGTTATCTTCTTGTCGTTCTTGCCATGTTTTTAGGTATTATTTCGCCTTGTTCTTACTCTTGAAACGAGTGAAATGTCCGCCATTTTTTGTTTTCACAACCAAAACAACTCAATCTCGTCCCCAGGTTATCTCGGTTAACGGTGCATTAACCTACAAGGTTGCACTTTTGACGTCAGCGGTTCATTAAACGCAAATTTCTTCCAAATTTGGTCATCAGTAGCTGGTTATGGTGAATTATGCGTGTGCTTTTAGCCAGTCAGAATCGGGGAAATATGTGTATGAATATTAATAGAAAGTAAGTTAACTCCTAATTAATTTGAATAGGCAAAAAGCTTCTTAATTTTGCACGGTACTTGTTTTGTTCACATGGCAGCAGTGTTGTGTTGTGGATATGGCACCATATGAAGTGGTATGTTACATACGTCAAAGATATGTGAAAATAATTGAAATCATCTGTTAACATGATTTACAATGCATATAATATACAGATTTCGTCAATATACTTATAATTTACTCAAACAAAAAATTAAATTAAAATAAAATAGTGTAATGCTAAAAGGCGAGGGCAACGAGGACGGCAAGAGAATCAATAGGTCTTATAGGCAAAAAAAATATACTTTACACTTGCACTTTGGACATTTTCTTGACGTTGTTTCGGACGACTACAACATGAAACTTCGTAGTTACTCATTGTATGTAGGAAATGTCGTATGTGCTCACCAGAAACTTGTTGCTTATGTTTCTGTTCGTGTTTTTTTTTTTCTTTTAGTGTCGCTTATTTTCACCTTGCTGATGGTCGCTAGAATTTCTCATCTTCTCACCGCCAATTTCCATGTTTTACTTCCAACGAAATTCGCCTCCTTTGTCTAACGCTTTAGCTCTTTCTCTGTTATCCACGTCAGTAAAGACTTTTGAAATTTAGTCGGACTTGACTTTGTTGTTGTTTTTTCTCTCTAAAACGTCCGGGTAGCAATGCGAATTCCCGCCAAAAAGACCCTTGCCCGCTGCCTTGCTGCATTTGGGCTACCGCGAGAGCTCCGCTATTTATACAACGACACTACTACTATAATAAAAAAAAAAAAGAATGAACAAAGGTTTATATAACGCACGTGGAACAAAGAACCAAAAACCTATCAGGTGCGAAAGATTATACTACCAGTCTGAAGCACCAATAGTAACCGAGATCGTATGTTAAGTGTAATGTCTGACGGACACTCGGCCGGCCACTAACCTCATGTCTTGGAACTTGATGATAAGTAAACAAACGATCGTATTGCCAACGACGTCAATGCTTGCTAGTATTGAGATGAATGCTGTGACCGCGGTCGACTGTACAGCGACTGCGTCTGTGTTATACACCATTAATGACATAAAGATTTTCCTGTAACCTAAAGAGTCACCACGACAGCAAAATTCATTTTACGCGATGAAAATTCAGAGACAAAGTTGCTTGCGTGAGAGAGAAAGGACCAGGGCCACAAATATTGCTAGCTTAAACACCCCAATGGATCAAGTTTGTAGGGGAGGAGAGAAGAAAAACGAGCAGAAAAAAAAACTGCTGTTTGGTAATAGGTTTAAGACAGAATCCATTAGGAAATTGGATGAGTAATTTTAATTTTCAGTGGACAAAAACCTTTTACTAGAATAATTCAAACAATATCGCATTCTTTTTTACATTTTTCAAGGGCTATAGATGTAATTAGTTATCTGTAATAACACCAAAGAAAATCTCTTATGAGAGCCCGAGAAAATAAATGTCAAATTTCACAAAATGACATCTTACAAATTAAATTTTCAGAATTTTACCTGTGTTTTCACAATTCTTGTGAAATTTAACATTAATTTTCTCGGGCTCTCATGAGAAAGTAAATGGTTCAAAAAAAGTCGCTGAGTAACAGATCACACGCTAACAAAACCCTACTACCCACAAACTTCACTATATTTTCGTTTAGGTTCTCTTTTCCTGTAATAGCCAGTTAGGTTAAAAGGAGGTATCTTAACAGACTGGTCGCTAGCATATTATATTTTGTTCTGATAATGTGCATTTGAAGTAGTTCCAGAAGAATTCATCACTAAATAACCCGATTGATTCCCTAAAAGGACTGTATTATAATTACGTAATTCTTTAAAATTGAATCGCACTGTGCAAGAGAATTTTGTTGAAAGACCGAGATAAAAAGTCTCCCTGTTTGACTTTAAAGGTACTCCTTAAGATCACGTTCTATTTTTCAGTTAGCAATAATTGTCAGAAAACTTTCTAAGGAATATTGTATGAGGAAGATTGTATAACAGCACCTTAAGTCCCGTCAGCTGTGAGTTACAGTAACTGACAGAACTGTTACAGAATTTTGAGGAAAAGGAAGCACTTACCGAGATGTATGTGCTTGGCTGCAGTGTAAACGGTTCGTATCTTCGGGAACAATAAATCGACAAATGTGGAGTATCCTTCATTAACTGCTTAAGAAAGGAAATTATTTCTGTTGTACGAGACTTCTAGTTAATTAACAGAGGCTATTTGCAAAGTGCCGTTCTCAAGGACTAACAAACAATAATCATAAGTTTAATTGCATAATGTCTTGCACCAAAATATGTTCCCTAGTAGGATTATATAAAAACTAAGTTATTTTTAGTGCACCAACTACATGCATTGAATCGAAAAAAAAAGTAAATTCAAGCTAAGTATAGATGATAACTGGCAACTAGTTTTATTCTTCCTAAAAAGAAAAAATTTCCTTAAATTAGAAGGACAAACCGTGCTAGTGCGGGGCGTTTTATTAAATAACCGACATGGGTAAATACAATCAATTTTTACAGGAAATCATATGACAGGGACTTCTTACTTTTGAGGGGCACCAAATCACCTGCTATTGTACTAGTCTTTCTTTTTCTTTCATTTCCCTTAAACGAACAAATATGGTGGATACTTGTTGTTTTTTTTTTTTGGCGGTGCCTGTTTTCGCGCTATTGCCATTAATACTCCTCTGTTAATACACCTCTGTTCTTTTCAATAGCAGACGAGATTTTTTCAAACAGACAAGCTAGAGCACTGATCATGATATGCTGTGACTGAAACGTGCCAGCTCGTTTCCATTAGAGGATTAGGATTAGGATTCAATGTATTGTCCTTTATTCGTTAACAGCGACAATAGAGTGCGCTGAACTACACGTCGTTGATACTGGAAAAGTGATAGATCATTCCATCTGTCATCCTCATTTCAGAGATTCAGTATTGAAGCCGTTAAGAGCGGCTCCGCGTAATTATCAACTAGACGAGGAAATAGTCAGAAAATTGAGGTTACGTTGTTGACTATATCAAAGGTGAAGAAAAAATTCACTTTTCGTTTGTGGGGAAGGAGGAATTACGAATCCCCTGAAAACGCGTCAGAGGTCACGTTTTTTCGCCCGTTTTTAGTGTAACATTTACATTTGCTTCGCTTTGTCAGCGCTCGTGATTTCATTTACCCAAACATTTTTTTTCGCTAATTTGAAGAAAAAAGAATGCTCTTTCAGGCTAAACAAGCCTTGGAGTTCAAAGTCATGTACCAATCCGCTTTTTTAGTTCGTGAAAAAGTGCCAAATTTTGACGGTTGATTAAGGGATTTTGAGTCAACAACTCAAAAAATCTCTTGTTGACCAAATCGCGAACTAATCCGTTAAAATAATTGAGGAAAGATAGTAAAAATATGAAATGTCATTATATTTTAATAGCCAACTTTATTTTAAAATACCATAAAATTCCGAAAATAAGCCCCTCCATGTATAAGCCCCTCCAAATATAAGCCCCCCAAAATCGTAACGCAAAAAACCCTCCGTTAAATCGCCCCTCCAAATATAAGCCCCCCCCCCCCCCCC
>CALNXI010001658.1:19663-36127 GCA_942486025.1 Porites evermanni | reverse complement strand
GCACGCCCTCCCATAGTGTCCCTTTTTCGCCCCCTAATTTTGGATATCCTTTGTTTTTGTTTTTCCCGGGGATGTAAAGCCGGCCCAAAGGAAATTAAAAACGGTGGTTTGGGGGAATTGGGGGGGGGGGGGGGGGGGGGGGAGGGGAATATGAGGTGCATTATGGGAGATGCTCAAGTAGCGTATGGGCTAAAGGAAGCATGGGCTTCGACTAACTAAAGATTAAAGGTTTGTCTAATAAAGTTGAATTGCTCACATTGAAGTATTCTTTTGGGGAATGTCGTTTCTGGTCCCACACCATGCGAATGATTTAATTTTGAACAAGACCGCGCTGCGCTTGGTTTGATCGAGGTAGACTAGTTTCTATTGGTCACATCTGAAGACGCACAGGTAAGCCAAGCGTAATACAAAGAGTTAGCCTAGCCCAAACTCGAAGCGTCCACACTTTTAATTTACTTGAAACATGCAATGAACTTTAAAGGAAGCTTGAACCCGATGAAAAGAAATCGAGAAATTTTTAATTAACTTTAGGAGGGAAAAAAGATTTTAGAAAAATAGTATCCTAGAATAAAAAATATGAACTCTTCTATCAAGCTAATAGATGTAAAATAGAAATCAAATTTGATCAGAACAATAAATTTGAACGAGAATTCTTGTTCATACAGACTGCATCATCGAGCGTTTCACATCCGCTTACGATGTGGGCTACAGTTTCATCCTTCTTTCCACATTTCCTGCATTTAGGGGAATCAGCGAAGTGGTAGACTTTGGCATGGATGTTTGTCGTGGCTAATGCTTGGTCTTTATTATTATTATTATTTATTATTATTATTACTATTATTATTATTATTGTAAATAGGATTTTAATAGTTAGCATTGTTGTCAATAAAATTTTTTCTTCTAAAAAAAATTATTATTGTTATTATCATTATCATTATAATGATGATCAAAGAAATGAGTAGAAATTACAGATTTGTGAAATTAGTAAATCTCTCCATGAGCTCCCTTGGCATTTTCTCCGATGAATGCTCCACGCTCTTAGACATGATGAATGACATTGGCATTGACAAAAAGCAGCAACTTTGTATAATCAAGACGATGATAAACATAGCCATTAAAGCAACATATTGCATCTTTTGTTGTAGAAATAGGAATTGGGATAGCCCAGACTTAATGCAATTTTGATTTCTTTTCTTTTTCTTTGTCTTTTTTTTTTTTTGAATAATCCAATCTAAAGCAGCATTTGTAAATTGCCTGTACGTAGATAAATTACAATTGTACATTCAAAAACACAAATAAAGGTTCCATTATTATTATTATTATTAGTAGTAGTAGTATTATTATTATTATTATAATTATTATCAATATTGTTATTATTATTTTTTTTTTGTTATTTAATGGTAACCTTAAAAAAACGGCTTAGAAAACCGAACTCAAATATGTTCTCTTAGTGGTTCACTTTCCAAAACCTGCTCTCTTCAATGAGGTATCCCTCAAGGGACTATATTGGGTCCTCTATTGTTTTTGCTATGCATAAACGACTTACCAAATTGCTGAACTAACTGTTATCTTCGAATGTATGCCGATGATGAGCATCCTACCTACGCTGATAAAGATGTGAATATCATTCAGTCCTGTTTAAATAAACACTTGCTAAATATCAGCAAATGGCTAATCGCTAACAAACTCACACTTAATATGACTAAGACTGAGTTTATGCTAATCGGCTCGAGACAAAAGCTAAAAACCCTAACTACCTCTCCCGTTCTAAGCATCAATGGTACTCTCGTAAACCAGGTATCAACGTCAAAATCTCTAGGTGTACTCAATGATGCAAACCTTACCTGGGGCAGTCATATCGAAAAGTTGGCTAAAAAAAATTACATCTGGTATTGCAGCTATCAAACGGGTCAGGCAATTTGTTCCCCCAGCAACATTGGCTCCTATCTACAAAGCCTTGATTCAGCCGCATTTCGACCGCCATTGCAATACGGAGTTAACGCAACGGCGACGGCGATGGCAACGAAATCGTCACTTAAAAAGTGAATTTGCGCTGCCTCAAACTTTATCGCGCTTATTCCATCTCGTTTAATTCGTCAAGTGTTGGCAAATTGTTTTGGAGTTGCATTCTAAAGGACTTATCAAAGTTCAGGAAAAAAAAAAGAAAGTTGTTGTCTTTTGTTCCAGTCCTCAACAAATTAGGCAATTTCACGTTGTAGTCGTGCAACGACGGCAGAGAAATGTACAAAAAGGCGTGATGCACGTGCAAAGTTGTTGTTTTGCTTGTCATGTCTAAATCTATTGGTTTTTTGGCGTTCTCGTTGCCTTCGTCGTCGTCGTTGGGTAAACTTCCTAATGTTGTTTGGGGAAGCTGTGGCATAAAACTAGCAGCCAAAACTTCCAAAACTCCAAAATCGTGCAGCACGAGCTCTAACTTTTCAAGCTATAGCGCAGATGCACCGCAGCTGTTCCAAAATTTAAATTGGAACAATCTTACTACTCAGCGTGATATCCAAAAAGCCTTAATGGTTTTTAAATCCCTTAATGGCCTTGCTCCTGAGTACCTAACCTCGAAACGTATTACTGGATCTAATTAACAATTATTTGTCGAGCCCGAAGGCCGAATGGGCTATTGACTCAGAGGCCATGAGGGCGAGAGGAATAATTGTTTTAGTAAAATCCAACTACTTGGTCAAAAATATGGAGAATGAAAACTTTTTAGCTAGTTAAAGCTAGACTTTAATCCTTTTTTGCCGCCAAAAAGCCGGCGCTTTTCGCTACTAGGGGGCTATAACATATAGCCTAGTAGTAGCTCAACCAATCAGAACGCAGCATTGATAATAGACCACTAGTTGGATTTTACTAATACCACTTTATACACTTTTCGAGATTCTGTAAATAAATTAACTATTCCACAGCCACACACAAGTTATCTCCGTAATAGTTTTCGCTACAGTGGTGCTGTTCTGTGGAATAGTCTTCCTGAATAATTATAATACTGTATTTAGCGGAACACAGTAAATGTAATTAAGGTTTTTAAATGTTTTATAATATTTCATTCCTTATGAATTTGTAACACCGTGCATTAATAAAGAATACCTTACCTTACCTCACTGTTTAAGCGGCGATCATTATTTTATTAATATTTGAATTCTGTAGCGACGCATTATCGCAATCACAATATTTCGTTTTATTGTCCTGAAAGGGTTTAAAGTGAAATGCACTGAATGGATGCAATACACAAAGGAAAAATACTTACAAAGGTATGTTTCAAAATGGCAATAATTCGCTTCATTCTGATGTGAATGAACCAGGAGGAAGCAATTTTGACATTAGTTTTTCGGTGAAAAAAGGAAAACAAACCCAATTTTCATTTTTTCTTTCTTTTTTTTGGTCAATTTGTTAAAATTAAAATGCTGAAGGTGATGTAAGCTTATAAACGTGTAGACCACGATTGAGAAGAAAATAGGATCACGGAAAACCGATTTGTTTCGTAAATTAGGACTATGTAAATGCTCTTTTTTATTCTTTCTAATCATAAACCCTTAAACTTGTAAGATCCAAAGACAGAGAGGAAATCACAAGTTACTATTGTTGAAAAACTTTCTTAACCATATAAGGTGTTCTCAAAATAATCTACAGAGTCGCTCATTGTTAAACAGTTGGAAAAATATCACCTGTACAAGAAACTTTACACTATACTTGGATCGCAACACTTGATACTTTTCACAAAAGTTTGATGAACCTGTAAGCGAAAAATACTACTCTTAATCCCTTTATTGTCTAACCGTAGGAAAACGTCAGTTGTACAGGAACACCATTTGAAAAATACATAAGTATAAAGCAGCAATACCTCTCTTTGCATGATGGCCTGACACTCCGATTTTAATACGTGGCTAAGAAATCATCATGGACGTCGAAAATTTCTCCTCCATCACAATCTCCATGCTTATACTTCTGCCATTAGTGGCTTTCTTCGCAGCCCTTGGAAATGGTCTCGTCCTTGCTATCATTGCTCGGTTTAAGAAGCTTCGCACCTTTCCAAACATTCTGCTTGCCAACCTTGCGTTTGCTGATATATTTAACGCACTCATCAACGTTCCAATGTACCTTCTTTGGGGTGTGTTGGGCGTTGATTGGATGACAGGAAATACATTAGCGACTATTTCGGTTTTCCCACATCACCTTTTTCTCTTCCTCAATTTAGTTTCCATGTTGGTGATGCTTGTGAATGTGTTTCTAGCGGTAGCCCTTGACCTGAAATATTTCACCTGGAAGACCAAAGAAAAGGCTAAGCAAATAGTCCTGGTTGAATGGCTAGTCTGTCTTATAAGCACCGTTTTGTCGTCGTGGTATCACAGTCATGATGTCGACTTAAAAGATGCTCCTGTTTCCAGTTATCGCCGTTCTTTTTCCATTAAAACCAGATATTACAAGGCAGGCATCATCGCAGCCTTCATGGTCGCCACAGTAGTATTCGGCTTCCTGACTTTCTGCTCAATTCGAAGAAGAAAACGGCAGGTGAGAAAAATAATTTTGTTAAAAAAAACTTTTAGCCTCATCTTTCGAAACGATAAAGCAAATTACAAGTTACATCTTAGTTACAGTTCGATTGTATGAGTTCAATTGTTTATAAATTACCTGTAGCAACTAAAACCGGAACCGTACCGGAGCCATCGCAGAGGTAACCTTCATCGAAACAGATCGATCAGAATTTCAATTTGTTCACCCAATAGTACAAAATTCAACTGAAAAAATGTACCCTCACGATAGGATCCCTATTCAAATCTCCTATTCCTTGATGTAGCAAAATATGCTGATCATTTGTGAATTGTTTTGCCCTTGTATTTGGATCT
Organism: Porites evermanni; assembly: GCA_942486025.1. NCBI lineage: Eukaryota > Metazoa > Cnidaria > Anthozoa > Scleractinia > Poritidae > Porites > Porites evermanni. The sequence continues at coordinate 31,271 of CALNXI010001658.1, read as the reverse complement.
TCAGCCTTCCGAATCCAGCTTTCAATTTTCTAGAAGCGAAATAATAAACGATCATTCACGAGGAGCCGCACGCAGTAAAATTTCAGTCCCGTAATTTAATCAGTTAAATCATCAAAGTTGACAGGTCTTTCTGATGATCAAAGCGACCGTTCGGTTTACCATTTACACCTTCAGTGCGAAGGCTGTCACGGGAACATTAACACCTTCAGGATAATTGCTTACCATAACATTGGTAGGTCGCGCGCGTCTGGTCGGTTTCGAAGAACGTGATCGTGACTGTTGTTTTTATTCAGTGACTGTGCGCGTTGATATGCCAACGTTTAAAACAGACTGCAACATTAAATTTTTGTTATAAAAGCAAAGAAGCTGCTGAGTAGAAACTAAACCGTCCCAGACTTATTCCACTTATTCCGTTTCATTCGTTTACTTTCATTTTGATGGGGTCTGTATGATGAATTTACTTCAGCCTTCTAAATCAGGCACGTAAACAACATAGAGATAAAACCTTTCATTTTGCTTTTGTGGAGTAAATTCATCTTAAAAAAGTTAAACTAGTGGACCACTTTCTCCGCGTACTTGTAAAAATAGACATTTAATACGTCGCGCTACAGTGCGAAAATCTTCTTGTCGTGGATTAGATTTCAGTATACATATTGTTGATCTTCATTTCGCGCCAGAATAAATTAGTTTGCGCGCAAAGGGCTTCTAAAAAAAAATCACAAGGTTTATCCCACTTCGAGTCCACCTTCTGGAGATACGCCGGCATGGTAGCTGAAATACATTGCCGAGGCGAAGATCTGGCTTTTTTTCGTCCTCGTCTTTTTTTCCCCACGACGTTTGTGTATATTTGTAGTGAGAATGCCGTGCATATCGGTGGATTTTACTTCAGTCAAGCGGCTTCAGTTCCTGCGGCTTGCTACTCATCATAAAGAAGAGCGCCGGAATCGCTTTGTTCGCCTTTAACAGATTTGTTGTCGAATGCAAGGTAAAAGAACGGACTACTGTAAGGTAAGAATTGAAGTTTAAATTTGTTTCTCGGCGAAAAATAGTGCACACAACTCGTGAAACCCGTGAGTATTACCTCCGTTTAATATACCGGATGTCATGCGATGACCCCTCGCTTTTACGATGGATAAGACGGATACAAACAATAATTTCTTTCGCAACGTTTAGTATCATTTACTTAATATGGAGATCGTCTGAGAACGATTTTTCGTTATATATGCTTCATTTCTTGGCTTATTAATTCCGGCTACGTGCGAAAAATTAGATGACAATGTTTGTGTGCTATAATTATACTGATAATTTCTTGCACCTTGAAACTCATGAAAGCCAAACATGTTTAACCTTAGCAAAAAACTCTTTTAATGGAGGAAGTCAACCTGCTAGTTGCACTAAAATCTAATAATTGTTACTGCATTTGCATGCTCTCTGTAACCTCGTGGGTAGAACATACCTGATGGTTACATCAATAATAACACTGCATTTGCTCTCTGTAACCTCGTGGGTAGAACATACCTGAAGGTTACGTTAATAATAATCATTTAATTTTCTCTTTGTAACCTCGTGGGTAGAACATACCTGATGGTTACATTTATAATAATAATCACTGCATTTGCTCTCTGTAACCTCGTGGGTAGAATATACCTGACGGTTACATTTAATAATTATCACTGCATTTGCTCTCTGTAACCTCGTGGGTAGAACATACCTGAAGGTTACGTTAATAATAATCATTGCATTTTCTCTTTGTAACCTCGTGGGTAGAACATACCTGATGGTTACATTTATAATAATAATCACTGCATTTGCTCTCCGTAACCTCGTGGGTAGAACATGCCTGAAGGTTACGTTAATAATAATCATTGCATTTTCTCTTTGTAACCTCGTGGGAAAAAAATTAATGCCTCTCTCCTGGAAATTTTGCCCTGTCCTTTGAGCATAGTGATCTTTGGGTAGCGAATTCACGAAAACAGGTAAAACGCTTTTTAACAACAGCATTTATATTATTTGGCTTTTTGAGGGAGGTTAAACATTAATGGAATAGAATATAAAAAAAGCTGATAAAGCGGGAAAAGTTATCTTTACAAAATACGCTTTGACAATATCAAGGAGTGAAATAAGCTGACGTTTTGTAGTTAGCCCGAAGAAAACCTGTTCCTGCATGAAAAGCAGTTCTGATTCCCTTCTCTTAACTAGAAGAGATGCATATCCCTGTGAACCAGTTTTTTAACCAGGAGCGATTCCCACTCACTTCTGATACTTTACTGACACGAGTTCCAAATTCAATATATGTCTTATTCAAGCTTAGCCGCGTGATAGCTCTTCATTAGCGAAAAGGTCCAAGTGANCTGTAACCTCGTGGGTAGAACATACCTGAAGGTTACGTTAATAATAATCATTGCATTTTCTCTTTGTAACCTCGTGGGTAGAACATACCTGATGGTTACATTTATAATAATAATCACTGCATTTGCTCTCCGTAACCTCGTGGGTAGAACATGCCTGAAGGTTACGTTAATAATAATCATTGCATTTTCTCTTTGTAACCTCGTGGGAAAAAAATTAATGCCTCTCTCCTGGAAATTTTGCCCTGTCCTTTGAGCATAGTGATCTTTGGGTAGCGAATTCACGAAAACAGGTAAAACGCTTTTTAACAACAGCATTTATATTATTTGGCTTTTTGAGGGAGGTTAAACATTAATGGAATAGAATATAAAAAAAGCTGATAAAGCGGGAAAAGTTATCTTTACAAAATACGCTTTGACAATATCAAGGAGTGAAATAAGCTGACGTTTTGTAGTTAGCCCGAAGAAAACCTGTTCCTGCATGAAAAGCAGTTCTGATTCCCTTCTCTTAACTAGAAGAGATGCATATCCCTGTGAACCAGTTTTTTAACCAGGAGCGATTCCCACTCACTTCTGATACTTTACTGACACGAGTTCCAAATTCAATATATGTCTTATTCAAGCTTAGCCGCGTGATAGCTCTTCATTAGCGAAAAGGTCCAAGTGATATTTTGATTGACGTGTTGTTTTGGATCCTGAGGTTTTTTAACACCTTTTCTCTAGCTTAACTGGCGAAGATATTCTAGGAATTTGCCCTTCAATTCCAAATTCTTTGATGTGCCGCCAGATGCCGTGCAAAAATATCACCGCTTGCGGCTCCTCGTGCGAAGTAGACTTAATTAACCTAATGATGTAAATCAGTAACACAAGAAATTTTTCAAAAATGAAATTGATGGTAATGATGATTTTTTTAAAATTATTCCATAGAGAAAGAAACTTAACCTGCCCCGACTCCAGGCCGAAACTAGACTTCAACAGGATATCAAGGCGACCAAAACTGTGATCATAACTGTGCTCGCATTCCTTGCTTGTTACATACCGCCCACCTTCATTACAGCCTGGGTTCGTTCCACTGACTCCACAGATATTAAAGCTTGGGCACCTCACATAGCCTACATTAGCATTTATATTTCTAGCGCAATTAACCCTGTCATCTATTGTTTTCGAGTTAGACGGTTTCGCCTTGCACTAAACCAACTTCTTCAAGATCCCTGTGGAAAAAGCACTATCCAAGAAACCAAACGACAGATACGTGGTAGGGAACAAGGGAATTTAGGAGGGGCTGAAAAAGGCAAGAAAATCGACAATAAATCTCACGAAAAGAAAAGCGAAACATACGCTCGAAATAAAGTCATGCCTTACCCAAACAATCCCTCAGAGGCAAGATCAAAAGAAGAACGCTAGGATTACACGCATCATGAATTTAATATGGAGGTATACTCAGAGCCTAACAACCTATCACCAACAACGAAAAAATCAGCAGCTGCAACACGCACTCAAAGTTTCACAAGAAAAGACATCGTGGAAGAGATTCACGCAGATCCCATGGATAGTCCACTGACCAAAATGTTAGAGGGAGTATTGGGAACATTAGATCACCATGGAGACTTCGATGTGGTACTACACACAGATTCTGAGGGCCAAACGTTAAACCACAGTATGATGGACCATCCTATAGTCAGTGCGTATGAGGCGGGTAAAGTCATTACAGACGTAAATCCAGGTTCCCAAGAAGACCCATCAAACTTGTCAGGAAATTGAAGACAGTCTACCGGTCTGTACCGATTGAGAAAAACAGGTTGTCCCAGATCTCAAAGACAAACCCCCAAACCTGAAGGAATTCGTGGAAAGTTCACCGGCTTGTGCAGGTTATCTGGGCCAAGGAGAAAAAACATTTGGTTACCAAGAGTGAACCCTCATGGAAACAAGATCGAAACTTATGTGAAGCCGGCGTCCATCGTGCATCGCGGATCGCAATACACTTTGATAATTGAATAACTGCCTGTGCTTACTGCTGTCTGTGCTTTTGAATAACAGTGAGAAACAGAATTGGTTTGAGGCGCGATTAGTACTTTAGTTACGCGTACGGTTGTCTCCTGTGTAGTTGCAGTTTGCAGAAAACCGCATTTTTACAGGTCGGAGTTTTCTCATCAGTTTAGCGTTTACGCTGTTACCGTTTTGGTTTGCTCTGTTAGGAACAATTTTCCGTTAATCATCAGCTAACCAGCTTTACCGTAACGGTTGATATGCAGTCAGTAAATTAGTGTCCACAGTCAGTTTAATTTTCAGTTCTAGTTACAGTTTCAAACCAGAGATTTATTGTTAATGGGAAACGTACCGTAGCCTGAATTTCCGACTTAATCACGAGTTGCTTACTCCCTCAGTAACTGAGCCAAACGACTCTCGAGGTAATGTCTGAAATTCAGGCTAATGAAACCGGTGACAGAAGTAAGTTTTCAGTGTCAGTTTTTGTCCGTTTAGTCAATATTGTAAATGCTCGAAGTTTTCAGTAATCGTACCGTGCTGTATGCAATTGTATTTCAGATTGAATAAAGGCTTATTTTAAATTATACCATTGACGGTTTCTTGGTTGACATTGGAGAGATTTAGAATCGCGTTTACTGCAACCGGCAAACGTTAATTTGAACTACGTCACCAAGTTACCCTCTAACTTTTAATTTACTATTTATTGTATTTACAAAGTAATATGTGGCTTCATGTCAAGTTCATCCAAAAGAATTATTTTGGACACTTTTTGCCGGTTCATCAATTCAGAGGTTAAGTTGCCAACATAAGCCTCGCGTTTGCCGTTTGCCGTGCCGTATTTGTACATGTGCTGAAACAACCTATTTCTAATGCAATCAAGTAAAAAAGTTAGCTTAGAGACCATCATTGACCTTTTTGATCAAAAAATTTAAAGCTGGCTATGAAAAATGCTTAAAATCAATACAGTTCCCAGTATGTGATGTGGTAGAGTATTAATTAAAAGCTCATAGCAGCTTGGTCTTGGAATGCAAGAGAACCTTAACCCTATTCAGACTGGGCTTTTTTGGTCAATCTGTGACTGGGGGGGACTCCTCGGACCCCCCCTCTGTATCTCTGGAACCAATAATGCTAGGGTCATGAAATTTACACACAATGATCATCTCCGTACAAAGAAGCCCCACACCCAGTTTTGACTTGCCATGCCCAATGATGACGTCAAAGTGACGTCATATTCCGATTTTTCAATTTTTCTTATTATTTTTCCACTTAGATACGTAAAATATCAATAATATTGGTCGAGTCATCTCTTTGTTATCCTTTCTTATGAACTAGTAACAAGGAAACACTTGTACAGCGAGAAAAAGCAATAGGAAGCAATAAAATTTAAAATTTGAAATGGTTGTCCGCCATCTTGGATCCGCCATCTTGGATTTCCGTTTTTTTGTTAAAACTATAATTTAAAGCAACTTTCAAAGGGGAAAAAGCTCAGAATGTATAAAAGAAGTATCAAACTAATGTTTATTACCCAACCAAATGACTTTGGAAGTGTTATTTGGAAAACAGAGCAGCATATTTGTCAAAGCAAAAAAGTGACAAATTTTACCCCACCCCTCCCCCCCCAAGTATTCGATGTTGAAATATTTTGATGTAATTAAAAAACTAGTCCCAAGCAAAGACCATTTTAACAACAAAAAGCAATATAAGTGTAAAAACACGATCCTAAAACAAAAAAATCACCATTTTTTTAATTTTCCAAAACCAATGTGTCAGAAACTGGTGCCATGGCAACATGATTAATCCCATGGACATGGTAATTATACCAAAATGTTCCTAGATAAATTTTAGGAAAAGTCAGAAAATTTGAACGTCATAGCTCTTTCGGTGTAGAAGTTATCACGATTTTGCCGGAGGGGGGGTTCGGAAAGCCCCCCACCCAGTCTGAATAGGGTTAAGGAGTTTTGAGCTGCAAAGATACACTTGATCTGAGGGTTCGACTGTGCTTAAACTCCCTTAGTCTCAGGCAACATGGCTATTCGTTAGCATAACGCTCCTTGTAAACTGATCTTAGGAGCTGCGATTCGGAATGTTCTTTGACGGAGCCCAATTAAGATTCATGATATCCTCTCTTTCAACAAATGTACCTACCATAAAGAACGCACATGTTGTTTGTATTTTTTGTAGCAGCTTAAGAATATGGTTATAGGTAAATTATAATAAACAGCTCAGTTATAATACTAGAAATGGGTATCTCACAAATCCTCGCGAAACTCGGTAGTTCACTCCATTGAAGTCCTGCCAGTTGCGATTTGAAACTGGTCGGGTGACTAGCCGCGAATAACTTGTCACGAAGACCTCTACATTTTTCTCCCTTGTGATTTTATTTTTACCAAATTTTTTTATTGTCGTCCTTGATTTTTAAATGCGTATTGCAAGTGAAAGAAGGGAGTTCGACCTAAGGCTTGAACTAGCTGTTCGCAAATATTAAATGGCGGAAAATTCCTCGAATTTCATTGAGATTTCAAGAGTATGGTCAAAAGGCTTAAACTTAACATCCTAGCCAATATGGATCCCTTAAAAGTTTTGCTGAGGATACACGTTCGAAAGATATGCTTCCAACTATATATAAGGTCAATGTCATTGTTGTTAATTTTATGATAGGAAGAACATTAGCATGTACTTTATTTCAGTAGGATTTAGGACTAGGTTTGTTTCGTTTGCCCAACATTGTACGGTTTGTCCACATTACGTTGCACTGAGGTAAAGCAAGAGGTAAGTTCACCGGGTTTGGATGCTTGATATATGGTTGTATCGATGGGAAGGACAGTCATAGTTTTCCTGCAAATCTGCCACATATATGATGAAAATTAGTAGACCTCTGATGGAGCCTTGTGGGGTCCCTAAGCCAAAGCTCAGACAGATTTTGAAATATGGTCATCAATTTGAACAAATTGCTCTGTTCCACAAAGGTAGTTTATGGAACTGTTAGCAGAGAATACGTGAGCACAGACTTTAATTGTCGGCGAACACTCTGTCATCGTCTATGTTCTGCCAGCGCAAGAACCATTATGGCTCTTGGCCAGGGATAAGCTGGCCATTGATTCATGCACTCGTCTTGCTTGTTTGTGGACTGAGTCTCACTCGGACCCAAAGAGAAAGAAAGTTACTAATAGAGTGTCTGACAAATTGTTTCCAATCAAAGATTTGAGAATGACAAACTCGAGTCTAGCAAACTCTCCAAGTGTATAATTATCTTGCCAATTAATTTCGTTGATCTCGCAAAATGTTGTTATATTCTCGAGTTTTGTAGTGCATGTTCGAAATCTTCGTCGTTTTTTCAAGGGCCTCCCTCATTTGCATTTTCCCGTCAAATTTTGTCGATGACCTCGCCATTTTTTCCTTTAATTTTTATTTTTTTTCGTAGCTAACTGTTAAGCTAAATACATTGACACTAAAATAAAGTCATCATTTATATTATTATTATTTATGTAGTTTTGGAAATTTTCGTTGTTTCCTCGACGGCATTTCATCCCCCATTCGAATTTTCCTGTTAATTTGTTTTAACGGCCTTGCGAAATTTCCTCTATAATATTTCCTACTTCTGCCATTTTCTTTGCTTTCTTAATTTTCCATCAAGGGCCTTTTATCGCCTTACTGGCATTTACGTTGTTGGCCGCACAAACTTTTACATTTCTCAATATTTTCGTACTTTTCTTGGTTTTTGTTACTTTCGATGTTTCAGGTTGAGGACCTTTCATCGCCTCAAGTTCCGTCATATTGTTCTTGAAATTGCATATAGATTTTGGTTTCTGTAAATTCGTAGCTAATTTCAATAATCTGAAACACGCCCCTACTTTGAATCTCAAATAAGCTTTTCCCTTTTTTCGGTGTTATCACCTGTCCACTAGAAGATGCACCCATGTTTCTTTCTTTTCTTTCTCCTTTTTTTTGGCGGAAACATCGCGGACAACAATGAACCAATTCGTGAGATAAAAAACATTACAATTCCCTACACCATTCGAACACCGTAAGTTTACTCGAGATTTTTGAAACCTTCCAATAATTCGAACAACTTTACTTTCCCAAAATGGTTGGAAGAATCTGGTTTCTGCTGTAGATGTACTACAGATTGAAGCTATTTACAACCGACGTTGAAAAAATAAAAAAACGAGGCAAACAAAATCTAACTTAAAATGTTTTTTTTTTTTAACTTTTCAAACTTTTATTAAATACTCCACAGCGTTATAATACTAACGCTACATGGCATAACATGATATTACATTACAATACATTACAAAGCCACTACATTACATTACACTATGAACTTTAACGGTAAAGTGACTATACAAAAATGAAAATTACGTTCTAAGTACACACGTCACTGGGGTACAGAGTCCAAAGGCAGAGCCCACTTCTTATTAAATTTGTCCATTTTATTAGTTTTAACACATATATATACTTTTCTGTTTCATATGCTTAATTTTAATCTTGGATGAAAAGGCAGTCATGACTGGAAGACTCTTATTTCTTCTACAACCCCATAAGTATAGCTTACCGATATCAGTATCAAATAATTCAGTAAAGGGCAATTTGATGTATATATATTATTCCTGCAATAACGTCTTGTAAGGTCAGACAGACGAACTCTTTTGTCAATGTGTAAAAGTAATATTGAAATTCCTTCCTTCCTTCATTTAATCTTACTTAAAGTGGTTAACCTTTAAAAGAAACAAATAAGAATCATCAACAGCAACAATTTACAAATGTGTAGAATTTTAAAGGAACTTGCATTATCTCATAGATATATTGACCCTATAGATAACTGGGAAGGAAATAACATAATAGCGCAGCAAAACTTATCTAGAAACAACCGCTTTCGATCAGATTGCAAGCGGTGTTATCATGTAACAAACACAAAAGGTAATCAGTTAATTTTTTTTTACCTTGTTATGTCACTCAGTTTCGAATTTCTCTCTCTCTCTCTTTTTTTTAATTTTTTTTTTACAATGCGCCGGACACAATGTCCTCGCTCTAAAGCTACAGTGTAATACTTCAAGCGTTCCATGTCAGCCTTTGCAAATAGCTTAAATTTCAAAAGTGACTTACTATAGGATAGTTAGGTTTTAAAAATTAATCTTAAGTAGATATTTTTATCGTTTATATTTAAAAAAGGAAATCTTAGGATATGTAGTTTCATCTTATGACCAATAAATTAAAAGATCATCAGTGACAAACAGTGTACCGTATTCAGTTCTGTTTACATCCTAAAAGCCTGATAGCTAAATATTTTCCCCATCGTTTTCTTTCTTTTTTCTTGTCATTTGCAAAATAATGCAGCAAGTACTTCTTTTCTGATCTCTTTTATACGAAAGCAATATAAGAAAGGATTAAACGCTGAATTCGCGAACAACAAAGTCATTGTATAACTCAAGGCGGCAATTTTTGTCGAGTTTACTTTAGTGGTTTGTATAACCACAAACATGGACAGATACGGAACATAGCAAACAAACATCAGCAAATAAACGTAAAACATGTTTATCACAGATCTTTTCTGGACCCCGAATCTTGGGGTACTCGCGAAACTGCTCTCTTCTTCCTCCTTCCATCGTGCCATGGCTCGAATACGCAACCGACGAAGCTTGAACCAGAGCCACAAGTAAGCGAGTAAGCAGATGAACAAGCAAATACTGACAACGGTGATGTTGAACAATTGATAACTTATTATGTTCCAAAACCACAGGAACAGCCACAAGCCCGTTAGCGCCCAGATAGATATAATAACTGCGGCAACCCGTTTTAACGATACAGTAGACTGGTAACGGGAACCAAGATGAAGAACAAGCAAACGATCTACTGAAATGGCAGTAATTGTCAAGAATGACACCGCAGAAAACACGTTAGCGGATAAATGGAATCCGATTCCGGTGACACAGTACAGCTCACGATTATTCATCAGTTCGGCGGTCTTGTATATGACATAAAATGGCTGAACAGTTAATCCCACACCGATATCAGAAGCAGCAAGGCTGTACATCAAAGCCCTTGAAGGCGGACGAAGGGCAGCAGATTTCCTCAGAGCATGCAAAATCAAGCCGTTGCCTAGTATCGCCGCGATGGCGAAGAGACCGTTAAGAGTACAATTTATAATGTACTCAGTGTTCAGTGGTTTCATTCTGAAGAGCTGGAATCGATCCAGGTAAAAACAGGTTCTTTCCGGCAATCCACTGGTGGAGTTGTTCATCGCATTAGCCATACCGATCTCTTTCTTTTTAAGGTGGAGCTCTGAATTAAGAATAAGAATGTTACTCCTAGCAATGATGAATTGGTAATAGTCAGGCCTCGGAAAAGAGCAGAGTTTAAACGCTTTAAAACAAACAGCTGTAATGTCGCTAGTATTTTCTATTTGCAAAGCGTCATTTGTCTTCCGATGTGACAATATTTCATTATAATGGATTATTTGCCGTCAAAGATGTCTCATTTACATCAAGCTGAAACTCAGGCACGTAATTACGTTTTCACTGAAGACGGTAGCTATAGCATCTACCATAACTGGAGCCGGCCTACGTGATCATGGCAAGTTAAAGGATACCGAATAAAAACCGTAGTAAACAGCACGCATTTAAAAAAGTTGACTTAATTAAGATATTTACCCCGGCCTTTTGTGGGTTTAGTTAAAAGCGAGTCTGTTTCCTAAACTTGGTGCAAATTCATACATTAAAATCATATTTATAAAACCTTCGCTAAATGAACATTATGAATGTAATACCTGAATGAACAGGTATTATACATTGCCATAGTATACAAAAGGCTAAAATTATTCCGCGTATGAAAACAAAAAAAAAAATCAGAGTTTCTAAGGATATCTCCTAATTGTAGAAACTTGGCGATACAACGAAGACAACTATTTAAAAGTACAGTGTTAATGTTTTCTTCTTGTTTTTCTTTTTACATCGAGAAAGTGCAAAATATAAAGTCATGGTGCAATTTGTCCATGAATATTCAAGAAAGCTAGAATGGGTCATTTAAAGAAGGAAATCCATTTAGAGTGCGCTGTGATCATGATTACGATGTCGGAAGTTTGATGCTGCCTCATATTTGTTGTACCAAGCAAACAGAAATGACCAGAAAATAACGCCAAACAGACTTTTTCTCCATTACAAATTACATTTTATTTACCCTGTAAATTTTTACCCATACTATCTCCGTTTCGTATTTTAATTGATTCCGTATTATAATTTTCTCTTACCCTCTCTGTTCCGTATTTTATTCTTATTCAG
>CALNXI010001658.1:0-19489 GCA_942486025.1 Porites evermanni | reverse complement strand
CCCCCCCCCCCCCCCCCCCACCACCTTACGAAAAAGTTGAATAACTTCAAAACCGTTTAAGCTATGACAACCAACGCCGGACTTTTCCTAAAAATTATCTGGGAACATTAAGACATCGTGACGTGTTCGTCAGCTTTGACGTTACCATGGCAGCTGAGGATTTATTTCTATTTTTACCCTTTCAGCATTACAATTAAGGAGGCTTGAACCCATTTTTCAAGGTCTCCCGGCCTTCTTGTTTGAAGTAGGCTTGCAAATAACTTTTCTTGCTTTATAATATGACACACGGTCGACCAGGTCGCCATTTTAGTTGGACAAACCTGAAAAGATTTCGGAAATACATTACACTGAATTATTATTATTATTATTTATTTTAGTCCTTAGTATTTTACCTGTGGTCTGACAATGGGCAAATTTGACTGCACATTTTCCCATGACCGAACAGTATAAATAATGAACAGCTGAAGCTAAAGGTAATTGTCACGAAACAGTGTATACTGTATTTCTTCAGGAGCCGTTTGCTCCTGATTTCCTCTATTTCACATCTCCCACTTACCTTACCTTACCACGCAATTACCTGGCCACCAACTTACCAAATTCAACAATGTAATAAGATGACTAATTTACTCACTAGACTGTAAACTGACTCCTTCTTCCTGTAATATGGCATTGATTAGTCTCGTTGAGGAAGGGGAATGGGTGGGCAGTTGATTACAACAACTGTTTATATCGGTGGCGGTGCTTTTAGATCTGCGCAAGATATTAAATGTTGTAAATCATAACATATCATTACCAAAGCTTGAAGTGGCTGACATATATAACTGCAGGGGCAGAGTGTTGTTTCCTAGCGACTCATAACAAATTTGTTGCATTAAATGAACTACAAGTTATTGAGTCCCACCAGGCTCGGTTCTTGGACCGTTTTTCTTCTCAAATATAGTAGAAAAATCCCTGATGCTGACAAAATAGGAGAGCATGCAAGTACAACTGCCGCAGCGACCAGGGTTAATTACGACCTGAAAAATATCAGTCAACGGACATAATATTGTCGCACCCGGAAAAGACTGAGGCGATGAAGATCAGGTCACTTTCATCATTGAAATGGTGGAGGAACACCAGCATTTGTCTCAATAATAGTCAAGTTTCGAATTCGTTGGGGCAGCTTAATCAAATTAAGCAATGAAGACTCATTTATACAGGGATAGCTTCGACCTAAAGTTCAATATTCACAAACACCAGCGAAAAGGTGCCTGAATTTGAAAAGGTGCCTGAGTTAAAAACAAGAGACATGTACACAGTTATTAACACAGGTCTTCTTCTGACTGGAATTTGTGAATATATTTACCTTGGTGCTTCACAATGAAAGTGCACTGACATGGAGCAATCACCTTTGCTGTGCGTCTAACCAGGTGTATCCCAACGCTATTGACAATTTATTTTTAAGATGAGAAACTGGTTGGCTCGATTGCCCCATTGCTATGCCAAATTTAATCGCTGGATGTTCCTGCGTTTTCAACTGGTCTTCTGGTCTGTGCTATTTGCGCGTAGTGACAATGATCTTCTAAAGTCGAGTAGGGAAAATTTAAGATCTTGTACTGTGGCATTTCAATATGCGGACAGACCTGCTATGTACACTAACTGTAAGGGAATAGTCTGACATCATAGTATAATAATGATACTAGAGTGCTAGGAAAAAGACCAGAAATTATCTTTATTATTGTTTCAGCTTGCCCTATCGATACCGGAATCGATGTGCTCTTATTTTGGGGGACTGAATGGGGCGATTTCCATAGAGGTCAAGTTACGAACGTGGTCCCTCTATGTAATATCAAGAGAGAATGACCTAAGAGAGCGAATCCCCCATACATGACCCTCTTTCCATGAAAATTATATTCAATCTGTTCTTGGTTCTGTGTCATACTGCGTGGTTATTTTAAGGACGCCACCTTATTGGTCGGTTTGAGTGGCGTCATGTAATTTTAAACTTGGGCGGGTAATTCATTTCACTGCCGATCACGCACAGCAAGCGATATGGCGATATGATTCGTTCTCTTAGCTCATTCTCTCTTGGTAATATCCATGGCCATCCTCAGAATTATCCTGTGTAACATCCATTTAGTCTCGCTTCTAGCTCGGAGTTAAGGGTTCAGGCTTCCCATCCTACAGGAGAATTGTTTCCACAGACAACACATTAAATGAATGTGCCAGTTTCGTTTGAGCTCGTCGGACATATTGGATTCCACATATCTACTCCACGTCGTCAAGGGCTGGCCTGTACTGTAGCAATTTGTAATAGTCATCTTACTTTGTAATAACTGTCGCGATTAGTATTAAACCGTGTAACAAAAAAAAAGCTGTCGCAATTTGTAATAACTACCCATCGCACTATGTAGAGGGGGACATTGGGGGGTACCCAATACCTCAATACCGTAAGAAAAATTGGCAAATACCGAAATACCGTGTTGAAAATCGACGAAATACGGATACGGCCATTATGATCGTTCACGCTTACTTAAAGTTGTAACAATCTCGCGTGTCTGTTTATCGCAAGCATGTATGTACCTGCAATCAACCTGAGCCATTGCGAAAAAACGTGAGAAGACCTCAAATTGATCGGTACTGAACCATCTAAAAAGTGTGGTCATTAGATGATCTTGGATTCCCTACCATTTTTTTTTTTTTTAAATATTAACCTGATTTAGACAGGAGAGCGATTTTTTTTTTTTTAAATATTAACCTGATTTAGACAGGAGAGCGAAAATAAATAGTACCGCAATACCGTGAAGGATCTTCTTATACCGAATACTGTTAGCTAGAAGGATGAAAAACTGCATACCGCAGGGCTAGATGATACCGCAATACTGCACATTAAAATCAAAATTACCGAAATACCGCTTGAAAAAAAGCGCAATACCGCAATACCGTAAACCCCAATGTCCCCCTCTATGTAATAAACTTTTTTCGCTTTCATGACTTTGATCTTCAAGACATAAAACTTCGTGTGACATGTCGGCTAGTTTGCATCCGTTCATTGTCGGACTATTGGAAATTATCTTAAATTATTCTAGAAATTATAGAAGCAGCAGCGAAACTAGGAGAAAATGATGATGCTGATATAATAGTTAATTATCTTAAGCCGACACGTAACAAACACGTATTTCATGTATTGAGTTTTTTTTAAACATCATCTGTAAATTTAGAACATTTTGTGACCACTATGGTTATAGTGTTAATGAAAAAGCATTCATAAAAAGTCAATAGTGATAAATCAGTTTCATAAAAGGTAAAAAATATTTTCTCTAAAGTACTGTTAAAGTTGGAATAGTAATGTCTTTGGTAAAATCAGATCCCAGTCAGAATATTTTTTCATTATACGTCGTTGGTAAACAAAAATTTCAAAACGATTGAATGAATAGTGTCAACATTTCGCGATGAGCCTTCCTTTGAAGACTGAAATCAGAAGGAGTAGGCAACACTTAGGAAGTCTACAACGGCCACTACGTCTGATAATACGAATCAATATGGCGTGTTTTTTTACGATTAAGTTAACCTTTCGAAAAACTTTGAATTTCTTTCAGTAAGGTTGCACTGACTAGAAACACCTTATTATTAGCAAGCATTTGCATTTTTACCCGCGACGCCGGGCTAGATCTCATACGCATTGGTTCATTTATTTCAAAACAAAAAATATAATACAGCTTTTTCTTTAGTTACCTGAAATTGCGTGCTCCTTGTCAGATTTTTATAGGAACAGCTGGCAAACACATTATTCATCTAGTCAAATTGTTTAATTATAAGAAATTAATATCGACTGAATATAGAAACATGAACTTAACAAAATAAGGCTATTGGTGTTTTGCTAAGTGTAGAAAGGGAATAGTGGAAGTTACGTAGTTTAGTGTAGTTTAATGTAGTTTAGTATGTCTCTATTTTTGCTCAAAGAAATGTTAGACTACAGACAAAAGATATAAGTTCGAAATTTAGATGATGACTGACGAACAAAATTTTATTATGCTTATGGAAACTCCTAATTCGATCGAAACTGAAAAAAAATATTCAAGTACTGAGCATTTCGTGGTTCAATACACGATGGAGTGAAAGCAGTGAAGTCAAATGGCAGCACCGGGCTACAGGCCGCCTCTAGCGGCTTTGTTTTTGGGGGAGGTGGGGGGAAGAAATGCGATTCGCTAAAAGCAGAGTGGTGGGCAGCTGTAAATGTCATATATATATTTATTATTTTCAAAATTTTGCGTAGCATTTGAACGCTTTTTAGCGGTTTGTCTTTACTTTTCGTGGACTGGAAGATCGACGACTGTGTCGTTTCTTCTATGTTAAAGCCAGTGGCAGTCAAAATTAGAGCGTTAAGGCGCATCCCATTCTACACCTTGGACGTGAAATATTTTCATAATTCAAAATGGCGGCTATGTCAGATCCAATTTCCGTTCAGTTTCAGCATCGAAGAAAATTCACAGCTAAATGGCTTGAAATATAAAAGAAAGAAAACAATAAAACAGAAGTTAGGAAAAATCCCAAAATTACGTCAACGACTTTAAGTTAACATTAATTTAAAATAAGCCATTAGAGAGATTTTTGATGGAGGAAATTGTCATGGATGATCAGGGCAGACGACAAACGTGAAACATTACATGAGGTACCTTAAGATACAGTGACTGTAACACAGCCCTTTTAAAAGCCCTGGTTTAAACGACAATCTAATAGTATAAGGTCTCGACAAATTGATAATTTAAGGCCGATTAATCCATCATTTTATATGTGGCAAAAGTGCATTAATATTGAGCCCACGAAATAAGGAAGCTTTCTTTCACCCATGTTTGGCACAAAGGGTAAAAAAAGCGAAACACATTTTATGAAAAATGTTGGAAATCGTACCCCTTAATCTAGAAAGAGTCGCTTTATTATCTGCATTACTCTAGTTTCAGTTGAAGCGCAAATAATAAACGCTGTGGTAAAAGCAAATGTAAAACAAAGCTGCCTTTCTGTTTGCCTTTCTTGATGTTTAAAAGTAATACTGTCATTAAGAGGGTCACATGAAGATTTTTAATAGAGCATTTAATTCTTATTTTGACATTTTTGTTGATACAAGAAAACAATGATCACGTATACTATAAACTCGCATTATCAGATCAAAATCAGCTGCCATCTTCCTAATAATATTCCTTGAAATAGGCACATTGCTCAATCTCTCAATCTATAGTTATGATCTTTTTTTTAGTTATGAGTTAACTAACAACACGGTAATTTTCCCGAGAAGCATATAATGGCAGAAGTACATATCTGTTCAGCGCAAGATTTTCAAGAATATCAGTTTATCAAAGACTACTCTCGCCTGTGGAGCGTCTTCATTTCTTCCGCAAACGTCTTGCTTTCAATTTTTGCTTTTTTTGGAAACTCCCTTATTTTATTTGCTTTGTACCGATGTCGCTCGATTCATCCTTCAACGAAAGCTCTTTTCTACAGCTTGGCTTTGTCGGATTTTGGGGTAGGATTGCTGGCGCAGCCCTTACAAGTTGCCTCAGGTTTAGCGGTTCTCCGAACAAACCTCTATCTGTTCTGCTCAATTCAACCTTTCTACGCAGCAGCAGCGTATTTCTTCTGCGCGGTTTCGTTTGTCACCATTTCAGCAATTAGTATCGACCGATATCTTGCACTTCAACTTCGTATGCGGTATCGTGTGATTGTTACTGCAAAAAGGCTTCGCCTGACACTGGCAGTGTTGTGGATCTGCAGCATTGTATGGGCTGTCTCTCGCATGTGGAGCATGCGAGTAAATAAACTCAGCGCAATCATCTTCGGTTTCCTTAGCATTGTCGTAACGTGTTCGTGCTATTTTAGAATTTACTGGTCTCTGAAACTTTTAAACACCAAAATTGCGAGCCAGGCTAGAGCACGCAGAAAAAATAGGAAAGCTTTAAATATTTTACAATTTAAAAGATCCGTCAATAGTATGATGTGTGTTTTTGGTTTTCTTATCATTTGTTACATTCCTTATTTCTGCTCATTGCTGGCTTTTGCTGCCCAAGGTTACAATTCATCCATCGTTTTAGCTACTAATTTATCATCTGTGGTGATTTTTCTTAATTCTTCTTTGAATCCGTTTGTCTACTGTTGGCGAATTAATGAAATTCGCTGGAGAGTGATATCCATTGTTCGTAAGCTGTGTCCTTTGTGTACAAAGTCTAACTCGCAAATCCAAATCTCGAGATACTGAACAGAAAATCTCCGTTACACAAGTGGAAAAGCATCCTCTTTGTACATTGGTTGCGATTGACAGTAGAATCCTCCAATAGCAATCTAATAATGGCAGGCGAAGAAGAAGACGTGTGAAAATCACCAGCCAACTATAAAAATGAACCACGAAGCTACTTCGTATCTTAATCAGACAACAATAATGTACGATCTAGATTCTTTCGGTGGGTGGTTTCTAGCTATTAAAACTAACAAGACTAAAACTCATTCAGCGGTTTAGATATCTGCACGTAGGCTAGTTCATATATTTTCAATAAAACGTGCTATGAATTTAAAAAAAAAAAAAAAACATTTGAAAAAATATGCTCAAAAGCACTCCATGGAAACAATAGCTTCACTATCGCCCGCAAAATACTTATCCCTCGGACTCGGAAAAGCCATTCCCGGACCTACATGCAGACCCATACCGTCACCGTGGTACAGGAGGATTGTGGGGCTCGGCTGGCGGTTGTAGGACCCCTTAGCTTTTTTGTTACACTGTTTTGAAAAACTTAAGTAGATAGCCTGTTATGTCGTCTACTCTTCTCCTGGATAATAGTAATATTGTGGGATAGAAATGCAAATGACGCCGCTGGGGGCCGGTGAAGTCTTCAAACATAGCCTCACTTTTTCGGAAAGAGCAGTTTTGGCTTTTGGGAAGAACAGTTGCCATCGGTAGAAAATAAGACAGAGAAAAGGAATTTTCAAATGCATTTGTAGTGCGACCATTGTAGCCGGGGCCAGGAAAATAACATTACATTCCAAGAAAGTTGTTTGTGGGCCAGTCAGCATCTATGAAAAAAAGAAAATAATAATAATAAAAACAGTAATAACAATATAAGAGTGTTTATGGGGATTTTAGCGATCATTATTTAGGGCACTAAAACCACAAATAAAAATACATCAAAACTTTTACCTCGCTTCGTTGTCTTATTCATGGTATGTTCTTAGAAGTTTCTAGCCGTTTCTGCCTGATTTTAGGGAGTTTTAGTTCTGTCGTTGCTCTTTCTTGCTAAGACGATTTGGGAGAGGCGCTGCATGATAAAAAAAATGACTGCTAGTGATACTAATAGGATCGACGACGGCAACGGCAGCGAAAACGTCGTCAGTTTTAAGATGAATTTCCGTTTTTTCAATCTTTGTCGCGTTTAATCCAATTTGCTGAAAATGGCAAGTGTAGGCGAATTTCCCTGGAGTTGACTTCTTGAGGACCGCACTCAAGTTTAGAGAGAGAAAAAGAGATTCGTCGTCGCTTGTTTACATTTTCACGTCGTAGTCGTGCAAGGACGGTGAAGAAATGTACAAAAAAGCGTGATCACGTGCAAACTTGTTGTTTTGCGTAATAAACCTATTGCTTTTTTGACGTCCTGGTTGCTGTCGCCGTCGTCGTTGCTAAAGCTCCGTAATAGTGTGGGGGAGATGGGGGTGCCGGTTAGTAATCGGGGTGGCCAGGGGCGGGGGGGGGGGGGGGTCAATCCACCCTACAGTCTCAGAAAACAATAGATTGAAAACTTGCACCCAACGCTTCTTTTTAAATCTGGTCCGTCTCCTCGTCCTCCCAATGTTGTTTATCGCATTTAACTCACCAAATCTTGCACATCAACACTGGAAGGGCAAGAAAACAGTTAAGTGTCCCAACAACCTTGACATGGAGACTGTAGCACAGCCAGTTTTCTCTTTATACCAGGGAATTTAATCTTTTCAAAGATTAAATTTGGTTATGTAAGCTGGCAAGGTCTAAATGTGCGGAGATAAAAAAACCCACGTCATAAAAAGAACCCGGGACCGGAATTAAATTAAATTTGGATCGAAACTTCAATTATTTGACCATGATTTTGCAAAGACCTTCAATTACTTCAGCCAGGTTCATAACCCGAACTTTTCATGCGCCGAACGTAATTCAAATTGAGGCCAATCCAAAGTATTAAAACCGGCTGAATAGATTCAGACGCCGGACTTAACTCCAGGTAAATTAAACTAAATTCAAATGGAGAAAAATGCTCATAATACATGAATTTGCAAGGTTTTTTCACCAATAGTTCGGTTCAGCACATGAAAAAACGCCCCAAGGTCGAAATTCCTGGTCGGGCTAGGCGGGAGCCGTTCCAAATTGAAGTAGGCGTTTCTAATCGATTACGATTCAGACGCACAAACTTTTCATGTTCTTAAAATTTGGCGTCTAAACCGGGCCTTTACAGGAAGTTTGGTTCATATCACTTGGTAGACCTGTGGTCTTTGTCAAGGCCTGGATGCATTTCCAAACGCGAGAGACTGGTAACTAAGTGAAAATGAAAAATGGCGGCCGAAAACACAGTGACGAGCAGCCTGGACCGCTTTAGCGAATTAAAAGAAGTAACTACATTAATTGAATCTATAAGAGCTATTTGCCATGATGATGTATTACTAGAAGCTGCCGAGGAACGTTTAACTGGTTAGTGTATATGTGTGTTTCCCGGTTTCTTGCTATTGATATATTGCTGTCATAACATTTTCTACCTGAAAGGCGTATTAGCTCCGTTAAAATAATGCTGATCTAAGGGATTTTGAAAATAATAAAAAAAATGAAATGTTGTCCTTGTAAAAAGGAAAAGAGGTAAAAGTACATTTACTTTCTATAAAAGTGCAGTAGAGCAATTTTTGCGTGATAAATTTCTAATTTTTCTGTAAGCTGAGTTCACACCCTATATTGATAACTGGAATAAATGATTTCACCTTTTGTAGTTTAAGCGGCAGCTAAAGTAGCCCATATTTGTTAAGCGCAATGGAATTTGTACACTTAATATATCGATGTGAATTGTGAATTTCAGAATCATTCTTCTGTGCACATATAGTTTGCCAGCTTTATAGAGATAAGACCTAATTACCCAGCTAATCAATACTGCAAAGTCATTGATCCTCCAAGCGAGGGTGGGGGTGCTTAAGCTTAAAAACAGTGTTTTTATTTCAATTTTTTTTCCCTGCAGTTATATTAAATAAGTATCAAGAACAGCCTCAATTGCTAGATCCCCATTTAGGTAAGTACTCTTTACTTTCTTTCAGGGGTGTTTATACTGTAACTTGTGCCTTCTACATTTGCTAAAATTTTATTGTACAGTTATGTGCTACATAACTGTGCTACACATTTTACTGCTTTAAATTTTTATTACATATAAAATTTTAAGTCCATATCTTTTCAGATCGCCTAGTAGAAAAATTGCAGGAAATAGTACAAGACTCTTCTAATCCTACAAAAGTGAATCGCCAGGCCTTTAAATATCTGTATCTCATAACTAAGGTTTGTTTTCAATGATTTTCTATAAATAATGTATATTGTTTATGACACTGTGTAGCAGCTCTCTATAATTTGGATACCATTTAGTGTCCTTTTTATAGAGATGTCCTCATTATAAGGGGGCAATAAAGAAACGGGGCTGAAAAACAGCAGGATCTGCACCTCTGTCTGTCTATTTTAGTGAGTTGTCTTTCTTGTGTACTCATGTCCAAAGAGGGAGAGTACAGTGTATTAGGTGCTGGGACTCAAAATTAGCACTCTAAACTCCCAGTGGGTGTGGTTTTCAGAAGACATGAGTGAAAAGAATAATTAACATCCTTTAGGGAACATTTGAATCATTATCATTACTCCACTATAGATTTGAAAAAGAGATGGTAAATGTTGAAGAAAATCAGGACAAAAAATAAGCATAAATTCTTCAACAGAAGAAAGCATTTTCCTTTTGAAATAAGCCAGAGTTGTCAATGTCTTTTTATATTAAAGCTACCGGCATGTACATTTTAGCTGCACATTAATTTGTACTTCACTGGCCTCATGCAGAAAATGACTTTACATTTTTTTTAAACATTAATTTTGGGATTCTTCTTTCAACAAGAGTGAAGAAAATGGTCTCCACTTTTTTGACAGTCTCTGAACCTTGACAACGAGAAACAACTAGTGAATTTGCAATTTTTGCAAAGTTTTGTCAGTGGACTGAGATAGTGAGTTCAGGCTCTTAATGCCCCTCTTTGGGGCCAAAATGTTCAGTGTAAATTACATGAACTGTTACTCTAATTTTTACAAACTGAATTACATTTATGTACAGGTCAGAGGCCCAAAATATGTTGTACGGCTTTTTGCTCATGAAGTTGCTGATGTTGAGCCAGTTCTTGGAATGCTGGCACAGCAAAATCCACAGGATCATGAGGTATATAATTACTTTGTCTGGCAGTTGACGGTTTTTCTTCAGCCTATTATGATAGCCCCTTCTTGAAGGATATATATATATATATTTTTTAATGATCTTAAGCTTCCTTTCCATGCCCCAGTTGTTCAAACGGTGGACAGATAAATCACTGTCTAATGGATAAGCATAATTTAGCAAAACCAATGTGTTATTCATTGGATAGAGATTTATGCAGTGGATAGCTTTATCCTTCTTTCTAACAACCGGGCACAGGTAGCTACAATCTGTGACATTAGAACTTGGGTCAATTGAAGGAATAACATTGACATGTTGTGCTCAATCTCCTTTTTCCTTTCCCCTCTATGTTGGTCTAGAACTTAAACAATTCCATCAAAAACCTATTACAAGATAACATTAGAAGAGAGAACGACAAGTGTCAGAGCAGTGTGACCCAAGTTGAGTGTCACTGATTGTAGCTTACCATGAGCTAACCCTTTTTCAGATGAATAATCATCAAATAGTTGCTCTTTGCTTTAAATACCGTTTTGAAGGGTAGTGCAGTAATGTCAATGCTGGCCTTGGTTTATGTATTCTACTTATCATAGCTCTCAGGTTCTATATTTTGTAGAGGATTGCATTCCTCTTCCCAGCTTTTCCAGTATTAACCCTACCTTGCTCAACTTGGCAACGATGTCAAAAGCAAATAACTTTTTTACTGATTATTCATTTAGGGTTCAATTCTGCTCCCTCAAAGAGAGTGCATCTAACTTTTGTTTATTGTATGAAGTTTCACTACTGATAACTTTGCCTTTTTGTTCCATAGACCTGGGAAACAAGATATGTCCTGTTGTTATGGCTGTCAATTGTTTGTATGATACCCTTTGATATGGTTCGCTTTGATGGTCTCAAGGAAGTAACTACTGGTATAGTCGAACGACGCAGGCCAGTTGTGGAGAGAATCCTTGAAACAGCAAAGGTTTAAATGGATAAAAAAGTTCTGCCTAGACTCCTCATCATAGAATTCCAGTCATGTTAAAATATAGTAGATAAATTAATATTGAGCAAGACACTATTAATCACCCTGAGTAAAACTGGCCATTGTACAACGTAATTTCATTGCACATTGTAATTTCATTTTTTGTATATTTTAGAGACATTTTTTATCATGATTCCAATCCATGGACTCCCCATTTTATGTACCAGTTGGGTCACAAACAAATGTTTAAAATGCCTGTTGCTGCTGCTACCTCAGCTTATTCCATGATTGCCACTATACATATATATAAAAAACCCTCATTGTCGATCCTTAGCCATGTGCCCTACCTGGCTACCGCCCACCCTGCTTTAAATGTAGATGATTTCCAATGCTGCACTGGATGCAGCATGAATGGCACCCTATACCCACATGCATTAAGTCAGTGCTTGTTCTTTTTGTTTTGTATCCCAATTTTTAGGTGTATTTGTCAGTCCCTGACAAGTCAAGAGATGCCGCAGCCTTAGTAATTTCAAAGTAAGCAGTTTTTAAATACTTTATAAATTCTTTAAAGATCAATATTGGTAATATTTGAGTCGCACACATCTGTACACCCCAATAAAGCAAATCAGTTGGGTAAAGGAAGTACAGATTCTACTGGCATAGTTTATCTTCATTGTTATAGCTGGAAATGTCTTCACAACAGCTGGCACTCTTTAAACTTCAAGGTCACATGACATCTAACAATGAAACTCAAAATCTCTGAGCGGGCAAATTTGCAAAATCTATGACATCAGAGGGTAATAGTGCACTGTTACTTGTGAAGTTGACCGATGATCACCATTACAGCAAGAGGTTTCATGAATTCCCAGCATCAAAATTTCCAGCTAATTTTATAACAAATCACTTTAAGGCTGGTCCCTTGCAAAACAGTTAATTTTGTTTCCCTTAAATCTCATTCTCAAGGTTTCCTTTCACATTGTCTTGGCAAACATTGAGATTTGTGGGAAACAAAATTAACTGTTTCCTTCATTAAGTGTTTAATGTTAGGTAATAATTTCATTAAAATGCTTATTTTTAGCTGAAATTGGGGTGTTAATTTTAGGATGGGCTCTTATTTGAGGGAGAATGGGGTGGGATGGGGGCTAGTTTTGTTTTTCAAAATTTTGGCATTTAGATAATGTCCTTAAGGCAAATCAAAAACTTTCCCTGTGTTTTGTCACTTTTCTCTAGCACTGTGTAAGAGAACCCATTTCTTCAACATCCAGTAGAGTCAAGTCCTAAAATTAATGGGGAATTCTCTATAGTGTCAATAAGGAGGATTAAGCTGGGGGAATTATTTTGAAGGGGGCTCTTATTGAAGCTATAAAGCACTAATTTGCAAGTTTTTTACCTGACCGTATACAAGATAAAAGATGGATAAACTTGTATGTGAGCCACACATACATGTGGCAAAGCATACTAGTACTGTCCTGAGTAATA
The DNA here is from genome assembly GCA_942486025.1 of Porites evermanni. Taxonomy (NCBI): domain Eukaryota; kingdom Metazoa; phylum Cnidaria; class Anthozoa; order Scleractinia; family Poritidae; genus Porites; species Porites evermanni. The sequence continues at coordinate 6,631 of CALNXI010001658.1, read as the reverse complement.
AATAGAGAATACTTCATGGAAAGTGCTGGCGTACGGTATTTACGCACGAGTTGTTGACGTATCAGAAATCGAACGAGTGAGCGCAGCGAACGAGTAAGATTTCTGATACAAAAACAACGAGTGCGTAAATATCGTACAAAGCACTTTCCATGTGGTATTGTGTTTATTATATACATACCGAGACATTCATCATTTTGGCGGCCTTTTTATTTTAAATCTTTCAAAAATGCTTATTTGCCGCTACACACTTGCCGCAAAATGACAACGAAAACGAAGTATCAGCTTTTTAGTAAAAACGTTTGTTAAAAACATAAATGACGGTAAGGATATGAGGTAATCCAAGAACTATAAGTAATCTTAACTGTTTGTTGTCAATGCACAATTGAAAATGAGTGAATTTAAGTAAAATGGCCGGTTTCAATATAAGCTTAAGCTTAAATGAAAGGCAAAGTAGCTCCGACAAAAAGCACAACAAAAGCTTACGTCTCGTTCTGTTTTTCCCTTTCCGCTGTTGTTTCGCCGGCTCTCTACCGTTTTCTTTATCGACAGTGAAACAAACGAAACTATTCCACTCCATTTCCGAAATGTTTTTCACTTTTGTAGCGAGAAAAACCCTTTGAGTAAAACTTTTCTCGTTGAATGTGTGCGAAGCGGCGCTGCAAGCTGCAATAAAAGGCGGGAATTTTGGCGCGAAACTCACACACCTCTGTGGCCTCTGATTGGACGTATCATTTTTCTCACACGTGAAAAAACATCGTTCGCGATTCTGATTGGACGTATCATTTTTTTCACGTGTGAAAACCATCGTTCGCTCCTCTGATTGGCTAGAATTAATTAACGTACGAAAATTTACGACATAGCTTTTTGGTGAGTATTTCTCAGTATGTATATAATAAATGTTATATCTGAACATTTTCTAGAATCAACTGGATTCCCATTTAGTTTTACAGTACATTAGAGGACATACTGGTACATGTACATTGTATTACTACACAGTCAAACTGTGTTGATAACTTTCTTTTGCTGGACTGTTATACTTTCTTTTTGTTGCACATTCAGTATTCTCAATGCATTAAGGAAAGCTAATGAAATATTGTGCCATACAAGCACTGATTCTCAACCTGTTATATTAATTTTCACTTTCTTAAAAGATTTGTAACAAGACCAGATGTAAAGAAAGAGAAGCTTGCTGAGTACCTGGATTGGTCCTTGATGACTATGGACAAAGCAAACAGTTTGTGCAAACACTTGTTATTATTGATTATTTCAGGGATAACTTAAATGTTTTCAAAATACAAAGACAGGAAGATACATCTTTAGTCAATATGTGTTTGTAACATACAGGGCTGTCATTAAGAGGTAGAGGCCAGGGTTTTCCCCTGGCTGCTACAGTGTATGAACCTGGCCCCCAGCTACTTTCATAGGAAAATAGAAGAAAAATAGAACCAAAAGAAATCCATAGCTGTTTTACCCTGCCTACTTGTTGTATTTATCTTGCAACTTGAAATTTTAGTGACATCCCTGAGCATATTACAACATGTACCTGTAAAGACAGTACATCAATGCATTTACTGCTAGTCGAGCTGGAACTCTCATTGTCCTTGTTGCCCAAGCTGAAACTAAACATTATTCAAGAACTTTATGAGATAAAACTCAGGGTGGGACAGAAAATAAAAAGATTAATTGCTTGTTGTTTTACAATGCCGTTTTACATTTTCTGTATGTTGCTAATAACCAGGAGAAACAATGAATGGGATGCTACTTCTAACTGGAATTTTAACAACTCTGGTAAGAGTTACAAATTTGGTATTTAGTAGGCGGGTGAAAGAAAGTCCCTCTTTAATTATAGACAGCAAGAAATTTATGAATCAGTTGATAGAAAGTGTTTTCAGTACAATGATTTATCACAGATCTGAGACACCTAAGATGTAGACTATTCAGTTTGAGTTCTTCTTCTTCATGTGACGAAATAGGAAAGTTGGTTTAAGAGTTGGCTTTTCCGTATTGCTTGAAGGCAGATTTTGTGCTCAGACTACAATGAAACTCCTCAGTGGATAGATATACGTACTTAACAACATGGACCGGTAACTATAGTTTCCTTTTTGACAGCAGTTTCTGTCAAAGGGGAATTGACTGATTATTCTTGTTTTGTGTTGTCAACATTCTTGAATAACATTACTTTTTATGTTATTTTTTTAGGCCTTGCTCTTTAAACATGGCAAAAGGGAAGACCTAATACAGTATGGTTAGTACATGTACATGGAAGTGTATTTTGAAACCGTAATTATCCTATTGTAATGCAAACACAAAACTATGGGACACTTCACAGAGCTGAGAGAACACTCAAACTGACATAAAAATGAAAAAGGCTCTTTTAAAGCTTATGGCCTATCTTATCTTTCATGCACTACCACAGTAAACCCCAGAACATTTGAGTGATACACTTTACAGTAAAAGATTCAAGTACAGTAATTGTTGTACATATTAAACTTTATTAATTTGTTAAATTGATGAATACATTGTTTTAAATACCTTTTAATAGTTTGATTTGAATACCTTTTAGCCCCCATAGTTTTAAAACAAACAGTTGCTCGTGAAATATCAAGCACAAATAACACCTTGCTGAGGAAACTGAACATCAAACTTATACAGGTACTGTAAACGATTTACTTTTAAAAAAGATTCACTTTGTTGGGGTAACACAACTGCTGGTAACCCATCCAGTAGTTCACATGGTTACCCACAAATACTGAAGCCTGACAGAAACCAATAACTGAGAGTCTAACTAAGATAAGCATAACAACTGGCCATTCGAGTAATCCGAGTTCGAGTTAACCGATTAAAAATGACTGAAAAGTGGGATGAAATCCAAGGAAAATTAGACTTAGTTCGAGTTAGCAGAGAGTGCGACTTATCGCGGTTCTACAGTAAGTTGAAATATTTCCTGTATTTCTTTTCTGCAGCGACTTGGTTTGACCTTTTTGAAACCGAGAGTGGCATCTTGGAGGTAAGCTTATGTTCGTTTCCTAAATGTGATTTTTTTCTATCTTGTGCTTTGTTTGCGGCACAAACGGACTCAAGGTTTCTCACCTCAGTGTTCGGTCTCTCAAAAATAGCGAACATTTTCTACAGATCAGAGACCTGATCGAGAGAGGAGATTTTGACCGGCGTTTTCACTATTTCCAAGTCTTGGTTTAATTTATCGGTCGCTAACAAAGAAATGGAAGTTAATAATTATCGTTTAAAAAGGGTGGATCGAGTCTCCAACTCTGATGATGGTGGGATATTCGCCTTTGTGTTAAATCATATCAAAATTAACATCTGACGGGATCTTACAAAGACTTCACCAAGTGGGTTTCAACAACTGTGGTTTAGCTGGCAGCTAAAGAAACCTAGATCAGTGATAATTTGTGTGGCCTGCAAGCCTCCGAGCTGTCCGTGACAGTGGTGTGTTTTACTGAAGACTTTATGCCTTCTTATTCTGAGGCATTTCTACTTTGAAAAGACATAATAATCGCAGATGATCTTAACTGCAAGCTACTGGTCAACTGGGTTACCGGCTGTTTCGATACAAGTTTATGCAGTCGACGCGTTAATTGTTTCACGTACTTGGCTTAGGGAACGAAGAATATTCTTCCAAAATGTTTACTTGTTCAAACGCAAGCTATACTTGAAGTCATCGAAATTTTTGTGCAATTTCACTGCTTGAGATTGTATCGAAACGACCGGTTACCGTGAACTGCCCTCAATCCCGCGCGTTAACTAAGTTCGCGAGTTTGATGGGTCTGTCTCAGCTTATCCCACTATTTTGACGTTACCCTATAGTCTCTAATACTGGCTTGATACGGCACAGCGATGTCCTTACTACTACCATCAGCGACCATTTTCCTGTTCACTGCACTCTCTGTTTGAAAGTACCAAAACCCAGCCGAGTGTTATAACCACCAGGAGCTGTAAGAATTTTGACCCGGAAAGTTTCAATGCAGATATCTCCAAAGTCCCTGGGACACACCCAGTATTTTTTTATCTTGTCGACGATAAAGTGGAATGTTTTTAATAAGCTGTTCCTGGAAGTATTAGATGAGCATGCACCTATTAAGACTTTTAAGATCAGACACAAGTCTAGTCCAGCAATTACACCCTTATACGGGAGCGAAACAAGAAACTCAAACTTGCGCTTCGGACTGGTCGTAATGGTGACTGGAATATCTTGAGAACATTACGCCAGGTTGTCAAGTCAGATCCGCAAAGCGGAACGCGAATAGTTTTCAGAATGAAATATCCTCAAACAAGGGAAACACGTCGTCAATTTGGAAGATCATCTGCCAATGTCTCTCATCTTTCAGAGGTTGCAGTCTCACTTAAAACGTTACAAACAGCACTAAAAAAGAACCTTTCAGTTTTTCAAAGGCTTTGAAAAACTGTTAGGCTAACAAGTTTTCAAAAACCACAATAGCAAACCGTTTCAATCTTCTTTAAGTTTATCCATCTGTGCCTCGTTTGTATTTACCGTGGTCTTTCTACTTCTTTTCATAATTTGAGCAGCTTATGTTTCACTCAATTTGGCAGCGATTCCGATTGTGGGTGTACCTCAGTCAGAAAGTAGTTCATTAGTAATGAATTAAAGAAACTATTTTCTCTTTGTACTTGTTATTTCTAACCAGATATCAAAGGGGAAGTCGTTCCCTGATGTACAACTTGGAAAATCCATTTTCTCAACAACAGGTAGTCGCGAAACATGTATCAAGTGTTTTATATAACTGCCATACAGTGTATTTCTCGCAGAGAGAAGTCTATGTGTCATTCGCCTTTGAACCGCAAAATATTTGTAGAATGGGGGGTGGGAAAGGAAAACAAATTATTGCAAGCAGGAAGTTGATCCTGATCTGATAGAACAACAGTCAGACTAAGGCTGGCATGAACCTTGTACGTGTTTTACTCCCTTCACACATGTACAAGACAGTCAAAAAGGGAAGTTTTCAAAGTGACTCATCATGTGCGATTTATTTTCGACTGTTATATGCCAGCCTTGATAAAAGAAAATAATGTGGATTACCCGATTCTTCAAGTAGTGAAAGAATATTTTTTTAAAATAGGTAATTTAATCTTTATTAATTCGGCAAAATAAGGTATGTGTAATCTTGAAAGTTTTGGTTGGTGAGAAGCTAATGCAGCCTTTTATACTTATTTAATTTCTCAGAATAAATCTCTCAACAATGCTGCTGTTTTTGGCGAAGGAAAAGTAAGTGATGTACATTATACGCGAGCAAATGAACTGTTTTGCTGACGAAGAAAAGGCCTTTCTAGAGCTGCTTGTTTTATGACTTTCAATAAAAAAACCCATGCAATAATTTAATGAGGTTTAATGGGAGGTAACAAACAGTAGTGACAACACTAATAAACTTGTGGCTCAGCTTACATGCATGTGTTCTTTAATTCGCTTTGTGACTTGATTGACTCAATTTTCCGATGCTCTCTGTTTTCTTATTCGTTATTAAAAATTTTTAGAACCTATTTTCTCACATGACTCCCATTTTCCCCTGCATGATTCAGGAAGAAGAGTATGACATTCCTGAAGAGCTGGAAGATGTTATTGGTAGGTGCATTATATTGATATTCTATGCGTTATCTGGTATCATGATATTGGAAGAACTGTTAACCAGCCCTCTCACCATTCAGGGTTCTATCTAGGATTTATTGCTTCGGAGGGAAGTCCCGAGTGGCCGAAGGGCACGAGCTTCCTAGCGGGGTCTGGGGGCATGCTCCCCCGGAAATTTTTTGAAATGAACATGCGCTGAGATGCAATCTGATGCATTTTGAGTCACAATTTTGAGAAATATTACACTGGTTTTTATATTTTAGAATAATAATACTCCATGTTCCTTGTCATATAGTGTCCTTAGACAGGGAATACTTAGTTCATGTGCACTGAACTCGTCGCGTCTGGATGATTTTTCCGATATAGTTACTTATGTACCGTAATGATAACAAATTTTTTTGGGGGGAAGCTGGGCATTTTGAGGGGAAAGCTTCTACCCCTCAAATACCCTAGATAAAACCCTGCCATTGACCACTGTTCAATTTTGTTATAGAGAAACTTCTTTCTGGTCTAAAGGATAAAGACACAGTCGTAAGGTGGTCAGCTGCGAAAGGGTAAGAATTATCTACTTGAAAAGTCAGAGTGTTATCTTCAGGACCGATTTGCAGTGCTGCATGTCTCAGGCTGCGTGCAAAGGAACGCAACATTGTTGACCGACAACTCCCAACATTGTTGGATGTTACATGTTGCGTCCGTTTGCACACCCTGTTGCATGCTGTTGGATGTTGTTGCGTGTTGCTGCGCAAAGTTTGAAACCGGTCAAACTTTTAGCCCCGTGCAAACGGACGTAACATTGTTGGCTTACAACTCCCAACATTGTTGGGAGATGTTGCGCCCGTTTGCACGTAGCCTTACAAATTAGAAGGGTTTAGCTACGGCGATGGCGATTTCAGCGAGAACGCCATCAGGATCAATTTTGCACGTTCATCACACTTTTTGGTACATTTCTTTACCGTCGCTGTATGGCCGTTTCGTACGGGTACCACTACAAGCTGAAGTTTTCTTATGCTACAACGGCGATGAAGATTTCTT
>CALNXI010001657.1:77812-112461 GCA_942486025.1 Porites evermanni | reverse complement strand
TAATGGAAAGCAACCAAAGTAGGTTCGACAGCTACAGTCGTTAGGAACAGTGTATTGATCACATCCCATATTACCTTTCGGGGTTGTCGCGTGCACATTTTTTCCGACAACCTTTCTCGAAATAGCTGTATTTAAATTGCTAATCTCCTAATCGCATTGAAGCTTGTTTCAGACGCGCAGCTAGCGGTCTAATCTTTTGTTGTTGCGCACTCCTTTGTAACGTGCCCAGTCATTCAGTCTCATTTACATCTAGAGTGAAACCCCGGAGATTAAGGAGGGAATAGAAAGTGCCTGTACTAACGCGGCTGTCCGTATTAAGCGTGTCCCCGGCGGGTCACCTTTTATTTTTTTCAAACAAAATACTAAAGAAATAAAACAGGACATATTTATAAACATCGTCAAATTAACCAACTTTTGCCTTCAAAGAGCCCTCATTCCGCGGACTATGTCCATGGGAACGCTCGAGTCGCTCATTTTATGTCACGATATTTGCTATCTTTTTAACTTGAGCTAAAATGTGTCGTCGCATGAACTGAACTGAAAAACTAATGGCATAGTTGTGTGGTATTGAAACTGTTTTTCTGCAGGGATGGGCACGGATTGAAACTTGAACTACCGTATTTATTCGAATAAGCGCTGAAACTCGAATTAGCGCCCACCTCGAATAAGCACCCATACTAAAGGCAGAAAAAGTTAATAAGCGCCCAGCCTCGAATAAGCGCCCACCCCACCCCACCTCCCTCTCACTCCCACTCAAACTCAAATAAGCGACCCCCCCCCGGCCCCAACCCCCCAAAATTGAATAAGTACTAACAAGAGACTTCCTCAAGGGTGAGTTTTCTTCAGAGTATTTTACAGGAACCTTGTTTTGTTACCTCTTCGCTTTTTGTTATCACCATTTATTGTTTTGTTGCAAAATAAACATACTATTCTTGATGAAAATGTTGAAAATTTAATAAGCGCCCAGCCCGGAATAAGCGCCAACCTCGAATTAGCGCCCACTCTCAAGGTCCAAGAATTTAATAAGCGCCCAGGTCGGTTAATCGACTAAATACGGTAGTTGGGTCAACTTTTCCTAGTATCTCGTTTGACGCCAAAATAGTCTGAAATTGACGCCTACAATTCATCTTATCCCGTTTACTGTAGAGCTGGGAACATAGACATGATGTCAACTGAATCGCCCGATGTAAGAGAATCTAAGACAGTTCAATGCCACAGATTACGGATTGCAGGTACTGGATTCCACTCTTTGTCAGTGGAACTTGGATTCTGGATTCCAATCGCTAGTGGGATTCCGGATTCTTTGAGCATTATTCCAGATTCCACAAGCAAATTTTTCTCGGATTTCGGATTNTGGCTTTGTTACCTCTTCGCGTTTTGTTATTACCATTTATTGTTTGGTTGCAAAATAAACATACTACTCTTGCTGAAAATGTTGAAAATTTAATAAGCGCCCAGCCCCGAATAAGCGCCAACCTCGAATTAGCGCCCACTCTCAAGGTCCAAGAATTTAATAAGCGCCCAGGTCGGTTAATCGACTAGATACGGTAGTTGGGTCAACTTTTCCTCGTGACATAGGCCCTTCAATCAAAAGCCGTTCTCTGCATATCTCGTTTAACGCCAAAATAGTCTGAAATGGACGCCTACAATTCATCTTATCCCGTTTACTGTAGAGCTGGGAACATAGACATGATGTCAATTGAATCGCCCCATGTAAGAGAATCTAAGACAGTTCCACGTCACAGATTCCGGATTGCAGGTACTGGATTCCACTCTTTGTCAGTGGAACTTGGATTCTGGATTCCAATCGCTAGTGGGATTCCGGATTCTTTGAGCATTATTCCAGATTCCACAAGCAAATTTTTCTCGGATTTCGGATTCCACACGCAAAACTTTTCCGGATTCCAGAATCAGGATTCCCTTACATGGGGCGAACTGAATGTTTCCTTTTTTTTTACCTTCCACACAGAAAGGTTTATTACTGCATACAGTTGACAATGAAGTGTCCGCTTTAGAGAGGTTACTTTTTGAGAATCAGTTGATTGGGCAAGAAACAAGTGTCCGTTGTCCGCATTATTAAGCGGTTTGAATTGAGAGAAATGGTAAGGCCTTTCCCCAGGGACAAATTAAAGAAAAGTATCCATAACAGGACATGAGGTGCCCGCATTAGTGGGTGTCCGTAAAGCGCGGTACTCATCACTCCTGTTTTTCCATTTCCACACAGACTGATACAAACTACTGTTCTCATATATAACTCCATTTATTCATTAACCTCCTTTAAGATTTTACAGACGTCACTAATAAACAGGTAATCGACAAAGTTATATATACAAGCATGACATAAAAATAACCAAAAAGACCTGTACAGAAGTCCAATGGCCAAAAAGCTCATCAATTTCAGTGCGTGTGTAACACGCTACTACCGGTTTTCAATTTTCTGGGTTTTATTTGGGAAACAGGTTACCTTACTATTCTGGTTAACTCGCCTTTCTACCGAACCCTACGTGAACATTCTGCGACGAAACGTCATTTGAAACGAGAACCATCGAAGTATTTAAGTGTAGGGATTGGTCAGCAGGTGTCCATGGAAACCGCCAGCAATTCATAACGTAACTTGGCTCTAGGAGCAATCCTAGAAACCCAGGGATCGTCAGCGGATTTGTCACATTGTCAATGATTTCGCCTCTAATTACAAAAACAAGTGAAACGCATGGTTAACGGGCCTACTAAACATTACAGAGATTTGTAATCGCATTCACAGCATACGGCAATTTACTTCAATTTGAAGACGGGTCGGTACCACTTGTCTTGTTCTGTGGCGATTATTACAACCAAAGTTCAGTACTAGTTTACTGCTCGTAGCTAAAGATGACAGGCGAAATCATTGACAATACTATAACTAAACCCCTTCAAGTCCAAAAAGGAATAGGCTCCTGTTTGTACAGTCAACTCTCTCTAAGACGGACACCTTTGGGACCGGCACTAAGTGTCCGTCTTTGAGAGGTGTCCGTCTCATAGAGAGTCAAATAAAAGGAGTAAAGAAAGGCAGGGACCAACTCTAGGTGTCCGTTTTACAGAGGTGTCCGTCTTATAGAGGTGTCCGTTAAGAGAGAGTCGACTGTATACCTTTTTCAACAGAAGGCTCTAAGGCAGATCTTTCACATGGTACTATTTGCTGTTGATCAGCATCTCATGCTATAAAATCCGAAAAAAGAGCAACAGCTTTGTTGCAGCCAACTAAAAAATTAACATTAGTAGTCTGCAACTGCAGCCGTTGTTTGTGTGATCACGCAAAGTACCTGTGGCGTTTATTGACAACGACAAGCTAGCCGCACACACTGTTCTTTTAAACTCATCGTTAACTTTAAGTTCTTTATATATATAAAAAAGAATAGTCGCTGAAGACTAATCCTCTAGCCTGAAGAGGACCTAACCTGTTAACAGTGAGAAGATGACCTGTAAACTGTCGAACCTTTGCTCGAATTTTTGCCTATAGGCCACTTAAAATTGTACGTAGGACTGGATCAGTTCTGTATGAAATTGCATTATAGGATTGTTTGAGAGAACTACCGACGCTGTCGCGCCTTGCGGCACAGTAAAACGTGCAACTTGTTTGGCGACTTTGCTGCCAGACGAGTTGAATAGCGATGTTGCGCGTATTGCCAACCACGTTCGAGCATGTCTTGCAGCAAACAAGGCCGCAAGGGTTTTTTTTCGAGGGGGGTAAAACGCGCAAGATCGCCAATCAACTCGTTTTACAGCAAACTCGAAAGACAAGTTGCAAGTATCTTGTTGCCCGTATTACAGTACTTTTATATTCGCGAGATCACATAACCTGGAAACTGGGTCCAAATTCTTTCCCAAAAACAGTCCCACAGTGCAATTCGATACAAACTCGACCCAGTCCCACTCTTACCCTTAAAATGGCTAATGTGTCCTTGACAAGCAACAAGAGAACAGAAACGATATATAGTACAGTCGCAGTTCTATTATAATCCTTCAGTTTTATGGTGCAGAAATCCTTTTGCAGGATGCAGGAATATCTATAAGGCATGTGCCGGCTTAGCTGAAGATTTAACAAAGTAGCAGGGCGAGTGTAGGTGTAGATTTCGACTGAGTATGGATCGTACATCGGAGACAAATCTAAGCGCATCCAACATTGGAAGAAGATTTAATAACGCTGTATCTGATGGATCGGCGAACCAGGACTTGATTGGAATGGCATTATCTGCAGACAAAATTAAAAATTAAAATTACTTGCATGTCACTGAAAAGCAGCAATCCGGAGTGGTTACAAATTAATGAAAGTAAATAGGCGACGTTACATGAGACGATTTTAGACTCCTTTATGGCAACAAAATTGTAACGATTTGCCTTAATGTTGCCCTAAAGCCTGAAAAACGGTAATAAACGTGAAAAAATAAAATAAAATAAAAAAGAAATAAAGAATAAAATCCAAGCTTAACTGAAATAACTTCTCTGATAAGTATGTTCACCTTGTTGTAAAGTGTTGTATCTCATCGGGCGAACTGACTTAAGTTCGGGCGAATCGACTCTCGGGTGAAACGACTGCAACTCCAGTCATGTGCCCAGGAAAATTTTCCACTACCATTAAACATTGCAAAGCGGGGGAGCATACAGGCTTTCTGCCGCCGACCGAGGCATTTTTGGTTATCGCAATTTTTAGTCTTGTTTTCTTTAAACGTTCTAATATTTAGGCTTTTTAAAAAGTATTTTTTTTGTATCCTCCTCTTATATTGCTTTAAATGCAATAAAACTATGAAACTACAAATCTTCAGTTAAAGTAGCTTTTAAGACTCTGGGCCCCTATGGAGACCAACGCCCACGCTGAAAGGGGCCACCCTGTTGAAATAAAGTTTAACTTTACTCATACTTTATGTGCCTACTGCTTTACCTGGGTTGTATTGATAAGCACCAGGGGAGTTGTCCAAAATAAAAACTGAGGACAGATCTTCATTGACTATTGTTAAATCTTTAGTATAGCTACCAAAATCTAACGTACAGTGCTGCAAAATGGAAACAAACTGCATTAGGCCTAACACAAAAACGTGAATACTTGCATAAAATGTACGGTAATACCGAATCCAGCGGGGGGGGGGGCGGGGGGGGGGTGCCCACGCTTGTTCTGGGCAGGGAGGGGAAAAGAAATGCTACAAGTCCACCTCTCAAAATTTCTTCAAAGTGAGCGAGGCGATCTTCAATACATGAGGGCGCACCAGACCCGAGCTAGGGTGGAATTTGCAAAATAAAATTTCTTTGGGGGGGGTGCCCACGTCTGTTCTGGGCAGGGAGGTGAAAAGACATGCTACAAGTCCACCTCTCATAAGTTCTTCAAAGTGAGCGAAGCGAGCTTCAATACATGAGGTCGCACCACGACCGAGCTAGGGATGAAGTCTCTAGATCAACTTTCTTCTCCTTAATGAATTGGAATAATATTATAAATTCACACGGGAAAATAATGATTGACATATGCTATGTTGGGAGCGGGGTAAAATATCACTCACTGTCCCATTGGTCAATTGTCATGAGGTCACTGGTTGAAATTTCGACGGGTAAATTTCGCGTCAAACAAGACATAGTATGAAAAAGTCCTCTAAAATGGCATAACCAACCACGAAAAAAATAAAGGACTTTTAGAACGTCTAGGAGGTGCAATGACCTTTTTTCCAGTTGTAAAAATTAAATGCATTTTAGGGATTTTAATTTCGGTATTTCCATATGGACCTTTTCGAACTTTGACAAAAAGAATATCTTGTGGTTTTCGTTTAATTCAGATCCTCTCAGGTTTTAACCTTAGTGTGGGATGGGTTTAGCAGCTTGGCGTTTCATAAAAACCGTTCCACTCACTGATCCATGACTACAGCTGAGTATTCCGCTCTTTAACACAATAGCTGGTATCAAAATGCATAAGGGATAAAGATGAAAAAAGTGGACACGCAAAGTAAGGTGGATCTCACCCCAGTAAAATAGTTTCCATCAACTCTAAGAGAACAAGTCCTCTTCTCCTAGTTTGTTAAGGATGATCAAAAAAGATCCTGATTTACAGCACTTTACCTGTCGGAAGTATCTTCTATTTAACATTCCTCTATTTCTGTCTAAGTTATCAGCAACAGCAGCACCATAGATCTAGAATACAAGCAAACAATACTTCCTATGGTAAACGTACTATAAGTGAAAACCACTATTAGCTCTTAAAGTCCCGCAAGAGTCAGATCAACAAATTTCTGGAAGACAGCGCCTGCTGTATTTCATCCTTATCGGAGAAAGCTGGAATGTCCAACCATTTTCAGATGTCAGAGCAAAGGAAGCACAATATTCTCAGTTATTTTAAGCCCTTAACAATAAGGAGGTCAGATGAGAATCTAAGCTGGACTTGACGCCCTGAAGATAGGAATCCAGCTGAGTCTCAAATGGGTACCGATCAGCACTTGGTAATAAAATAATAAAATAAAATAAAGTAACAAAGAGACATTCTGTGATGTCTTACCTCCATACTGGCAGTAAAAATCACAAGATCATACCACTGACTCACCTGCCAAAGAAAACAAAATTATCACATCATTGATTTCATAAGTTTTTGTAATGTACATATTTAAGTTACATTACACTTAATAAAATCATCCTATGTCTACATGTAAGCACATCAGGCCTGGATTATTAAACCTCATCGCTGTCTTAATTTTTGGGAAGGAGCTAAAAGTTACATGTAACACCTTTATTTATTCTGATCATGGTAGTTTTTTCCTCAGTGAGGTAGAAACTGTCTCATGATAAGGCAATTGCTTGGTTTCAAGACATCTCTTGTTCTCAAGAAAAGGATTCAGAGACCACGAACCCTTACGATACCCGTAACCTTTACCCATTTACCCTAACCGATACCATTAACCCATGCTCATCATCCAAGAATCGCTTGGGATAAGAGTGGTTTTGCTGCACTGATCAACGCATATTCGCCAGTGCAACTCCATGGTAACAGGTTTACCATCTGGAGGATTTTAATGGTAGTGTACTGTATGTTTTGATCAAAAAATCATTCTTGGTCACACCTTAAAGAATACTGTCCCATAATGTTTAAACAGTGCTCATCTTCTGCAACAAGGAGTTAAAAGGGATACTCACACATTCAAGAAAGAAGTCCACATGAGGTCTCTTGTGAACAAAAAATCTGATTGGGTGATGGTCTATTGTGACCTGTGAAATCAATTAAAAAGCATTTTTTAACTGGTTGAGGAGAGGACAAAACGTAAAATTAAGATTATCTTTTTAGCTACACTGTCATTTCGAAAAGGGCAAATTACACTGTAAAATAATGACAACTGCAGTAATTTATTGGCCAGTGATAAATGGTAATCCTTGTCTTTTGTGACAATAAAAAATTAAAATTAATACAATGTACTGTACCAGGAATACTGTCTTTTTGCAACAACTAAAATTTCATCACATGTAAGTGTCAGTTACAGGTAGGATTTTCTTTGTGTCCTAAGATCAATTAGGGTGAGAAACGTTTAAGATATTCCTTAAGCTTGCAGTTAAACTATACAGTCATGTATACAGTTGCAACTCACACACAGACGAAACTACGTAAGTCAAGAACCTCTTTATTATGATTTGCATTAAATCAATACTCTTACCCGAAGTACAAAATCTGGAGGAGTTCCGGGTCTTACCGTCTGTCTTTGAACACTAAAGATGAAATGAAAAGAAAAGGTGTATTAATTATTACCTGGTAAGAGTATAACAATGTAGTTTGACTATTTTTTGTCAGGGTTCATACACTTTTTTGATCAAAAAATTCAAGGACTTTTCAAGGACACATTTCCCATTTTCAAGGACTCCATTCAATGCAAAAAAAGCCCTGAGTATATGTCTTTTTTTAGTTCTTCAGTGTTCAATGTGAGCAATTTTATCCTGAACATCTTTCTGTGTTTGCTCCTTTTAGATACATGAAAATCCGGGTTGGACAAAGTTAGCACCAAAATTCAAGGACTTTCCAGCCCAGACTGCAATTTTCAAGGACTTTCAAGGCCTTGAATTTCCATTTTAAAATTAAAGGACTTTCAAGGTGCGTGCAAACCCTGTTTTGCCCTCCTCAGATTATTTTATTTCAAAGTGCTAAGAAAACTTGTAAGGATTCCACAGGCTTTGGTCAGAGACCAAGGACATTAATACATCTTTTTATTACAGGAAAATAAAGGGCCAATTTAATCACAACAAGATGACCCCATGCATCCTGGCAACCATAAAATTAATAGACCTGGTGGCTCATGAATGACTTGTACTAAAATCTTAATCACTTTACTTGTTGTTATATGACAAGACTTAGCTAAGTTACTGTGGGATTCAGTCCAAAGCTTTAGTATTATAATTTTTGTCAACCTTCAGACGTCAGTTATTCTGTCAATATTATTGACATATTAAATAATTATGTTTCCAAAGGAAGTGGTAGATGGCCATAGACAAGGCACATATTTTTCTTTCCCTGGTAAATCAAAGGTTCCTTACCCATCATGATGTGAATGTATAAGTGTTTCATCCAAGTCAAGAACTAAAGTTTTTCTTTTTACTAGTCCTGTAAATAAAAATACATTATTACTTCTTAGTACCAAGAGGAACACAAAAATTCACAGTTCATACATATATGTCATAGTCAGGCCTGTCAAAAAGTTTTTAAGTAGCAGGCTCATAATGAATAGTAGGCGGCTTTTGAACTCGCACCAAAGGCACAAGTTACTTAGGGCCAAGGTATCTACATGTAGGGACATTCTGAAAGTTAGTCTCGGAAATCACATTTCCAGGGGTTTTCAAGAGGTATTTTCCACTGCGGACACCATGTTGTTTTGTCAGAATACATGCAAGACTGGGAACAATGCCATTGAAATGTCCCAAGCGTTCCACGACATTACACAGTTCGAATGTTTTACAGATCTAAACCTGTTTAAATGTGCATTCACTATCATTCAAAACCATTTACTGGGAAACAGATGCTTTACAATTTTATTTGATGGTGCTTATTTTTTGTTAGCAGGCTTTATGGTAGAAGGAGATGAAAGTAGCCGGCTTAGGATGGCTAACTAACCAGCAGTTTTGGCTGGCTACCAGCCCTTATTGACAGCCCTGCGTAGTTAATTTCTTAACTCAGGTAATTCTTATTTTTCCTTTGTTTCAACTCATTAGCATACAGTTGTACATTACCATACCCAAAAACAAAAGGAAAACAAAAATTATCTAAGAAAAAAAAAAAACTACTGTACAACATGTATAAAAAAAGCTAAATTTTGTTTTCTTTTTTTGTGATGGGTATACTTACTTAATCTTTGAGTAGATATAGGTGAAAGGGGAAACAATTGATACTTTACAGTCTTGTGTTGTATAACCTGTGTAAAAAGACATTGATTAATTGGTATTAAAAGCAACAATGAATTTAAATATTACAGGTTAGAGCAACGACCAGCCAACATGGATGGAAGACCAGCTAGGGCTGCTACTGCAGGTAGAGTTAAAGTAGCTCTGTCACAACCTCAGTTTGTGGTCCTCTTTTTGTCTCATACTCAAAAAATGGGAAGAGGGCAAATATGATTTTGCCAGAAACAACCCCAATGTGCCAAATGCCTCCCTTACAAATGCCTGGCTAGATGCAAAAATTATGATGATGATGATGATGATGATAATAATAATAATAATAATAATAATGATAATAATAATAACAATAATAATAATAATAATAATAATAATAATAAAGTGATTTTACTTAACCCTTGAAATAGGTAGTAGTATACTATGAACTATTATGCACTAATTCTATTGTCTTCTTTTCTTTATTTGTACCTATTTGGCACTAGTTGTTACTAACTTTTTCATGGGTCAAGTAAAATTGCTCTAATGATAATAACAACAACAATAATAACAATAACAATAACAACAATAGCAATAATGTTAATGACAAAGATAATGATCATGAATGACTATTGATAATGATAATAATAAAGATAATGATGATGATAAAGAAAATATAACAATAATAGTAATAATATGTGCTCCTGAAAATGTTTTCATTTATTGTTGCTACAGTCATTATTTAGACTAAATTAGTTTGAACACCCTGTATTCGTTTCCGCCTACATGTAAAGGTATAAATCTCAGGGAAAAAGAAGAGTTGGACTGCATAAAATTAAATTAGATTACTGCCACTGACAATATCTAATCAATGAAATAATAATTCACAACATAATCTGTACTTTCTTTGAACTGCAGAGTAGTGTAACAAGGGATTTAGTTTGGAAACTATGATGTAAATAATATTCAGTAAAACAATGAAAGCAAGGATAGGTCCATTATAAAAGGTAAAGTTTTACTCTGCCAGCAAAAATGTCAAAGATTTGAATTACATAATTCAGGATAAAAAAAAACAACAAAAAAAAACCTTTGTTCTTTCTCGAGTTTGTTACACGTGTGCTGCTTGGCAACTCAATCACCCTCAAGCTATAAAAGTATATCATATCAAGTGAGTGAAAACTTTTTCACAGAGAAATGAGGTTACAAAATTGTTCATGTGCAATGTACATCAATTAATTGTTTGCTTCTTATCAACTTCCGTTTTGTAAAGGGCAAAGCTATAACTGAAAGCTTGCAGTTTGCGTTGAAAAATGAAAGATATCAGACAATGCAACAAACAAATCAAAAGTTGCCCCGGGGAAAAAGGCGTGACCTAATAACACCTGAACGTAACCAAATGCCTCAGCTCTTGGCAATTCAAAATGAATGACTGCATAACTTAACCTTTCAATTTCCTTGTTTGTCTAACAAAACACCTCGTTATTAGCTTGCCAAAGGTGAAGTTTAAATAATAATCAAACTCAAATAAAATCGCTGCAAATTCAATAACCCTAACGCCATAACTGTCTATGGGCCACATGAGAGAGTATAGCAGATTCAAAGCAAATTTAATATTTAATTCGCAAAAATATGCATCAGATTGACAACTTGGGCTTATATTGGTGCAAGTAAATAATTTGCTTCCATACAGATTGCAGCGCGTCCACAACATAAGCAAACAACGCAAATTATCTGCTTTGATTTTCACCTTGTTCGAGGATTTATGTAATTCCCTCCATACCTTTTTTAAGTTCCTTCTCAGAACGTACAGTATGAGTGTCCAAATCTTGATTAGGGCCATCATGAAAAATCGAATTCCTATGATGTTGTACAAACTTCTCAAACAATCCATGGTCGCGAGCACCCACATTGAGAACTTCTTGAAGACACCCGAGCACAAACTCTTGGAAAAAACAAAAACTGTCCGCAAGCTCGAACTCCAAACTTTTGTACTCATAACGCTATATTCTGACCGGTGAAGACACCATGTTTGTGTTCTCAGATCGAAAGCGCATGATTTGCTGGGAACGAGCCTGACCGCTAAGGGCCCTGGGATAGATAACCTCGTTATCGCGACAACTTATTCCGAAACGAGGCTTCCAATCCAAGATGGCGGGAGATACGAGCCAAATTTACTAGGTTCTATTTTCAGCTTTTTTTTCGGACTTTTGGAATTCCTGCGCTGTGTTTTCACATCTCACCAAGGTAACCTTATTTTTTCAAAAACTTTTTTTGTGTGTAGTGTGCTCATGGCGTGATTTTCACTTGCTTATTTCCCTAAAATTCCTCCCACGTGAGAAGAAAAGTCAGTTTCTCTGGAACAACGTGTAGGCAATTCCAGTCTTTAGTTGATATGTTTCGATTCTGAAGAAACCTCTTTTACCTTTGTTTTGCATTCATTTTATTCGTATATCTGTTTGTCCTGGCTATGGCTAAGGGTGTGCTTGTATTTAACTGTGTGGATTTTATTACTACAGTCTGGCTTGTGATGGATCAAAGTTACTCTGGTGTGTACTGTCTTCGAGGGACGAGATCCAGATACCGTTATGCTGTGGCAGGTTTGTTTTCAGATCCTTAAGAAACTGCAGAATATCCTTCGAGCAGATCTATTTTGGTTGGTCTAATTATACTGCTAGGGCAGCCAAGAGGACCTTCTCAAGAAATAATTCTTAGACCTGTTGAACATGAAAAAGGATTAAATCCATAGATACACGGCGTGCACGTGGTTTTGATTAGTTGAACGATTCTATAGAGAGTATCTGTCAGCCATAGTGCATGTACCGGTAATCATAATACACATGGTCTTACCGTGTAACTTAAGTATTCTAAACACAGAGCATGGTTTTTTGTCATAACTGTTGCTCAGCAGGTTTTGAGAATCATTTGGTCGTTTATCTGACCAGGATTAAGCAGGGAATGTTGAAGAAAACTCTCTGCTCATAAGGCACCAAATACTTAGCACTTTTAGCAGGCTTGCCCTGGTTGTTGAAATGTTAGATAGCACTATCCACCAGAAAAATCACTATCCAGTGTATACAACGTTCTCCCTAAATTTTAGCTCAGCAGGTAAGGGACCATTCATCGCCGGTAAGGCAAAAAATATGTGCGCACTCTCCAGCGGAGGGGGTAGTAGAGTGAAGGACATGGCTTCGACAGTCGCTGTGAAATTTACGAGCTAAGTTCACTGAAACGTCATTCCCCCTCATTTGAAGTCCTATTTTACGCAAATGAGCCGTTGTTATCTCAATTTAAAACGTTTGATTCTAATAATTGTGCTCTGTCTTCAAATGCTCTCTTTCCAAAATGCGTGACCCATAAAAAGAAAACCTGTGTATGCTTTAGTATTGCTTTAGTACACTTCCATGTATTCATTCATTACCTTGATCAGATCGGATCACAATTTATGTATTCTTTAAAACAACTTACTTAATCTTAATAAACCTTCAGGCGGTTTCAGGCGGTAAGAAGTGTTACTTCAGACAGTAAATTTTACCGGTTACCGCCTGATAAGGAGAACACTGTGTATAAGTCTTTGGGCAACCATTGCAATATCCACTACAGCTAGATATGGATTTTTCCAGCAGATGACACTATCAGCCTTTTGAAAAAACTGGGCCCAACTTTGTAACCTGGTTTCCTTCTTGATCCCAGGGATTGCAAATTAGTAAGGAATGCTAGGGTGAAATTATTGCAAAAACAGTTTACAAGAGGTTGGACACTCATCATTACAGGACAAAAGTAACTTGTGGTGAAATTTTGGATTCTCCCTACCTTGTATCAGGAATCACCAAGGGACTTGTTCCAAGCACCACTACCCCTGAAACCCCTACCTTTGAAGAATCTACTGTCATCAAAATTACATATGCTTTTGCTACTGGTTTAGTGAGATTGCACACTTAAGGATTCTGGTCCTTTTAGCTCCACTTGGATGCCATACCATTAGCTCTTCTTGTTGTATAAGGGTAAAAACACTAAAACTAACACTGATCAAGACTAAAGCAATTTGATTGGTGAAAAATAAAACAGATCATGTTTATCATAAAATGCCTAATCATGTTACTTTTTCTGATGAAATAAGTAATAGTGGCACTCCACCATACACTGAAAGGCTGAAAAATCAGTAACTATTAATTTTTAACATGGCAAAGTGAATTTTACAATTGACACCAAACCCTAGCTAGCTCGAACAGTTTTATGTTTCCCTTCAGAGTTCGAGTTACCAGGGTTCTACTGTATACTTGAAACAGAGTTACACTTGATCAAACAACAATTATTGTCTACATATAATTTTATTTAAATCTGTACAGGAAGGTACGTTGGACAACCATCGCTTGTTACTCAACCACAGCTTTGTGAAAAGTGCAACAACAATCAGGCTTTAAAAATCCAAGAATTAAATTCATTTGAACCTTTGAGAGAGGTAGGTTCAGCAGTGGTATTCTCTTCACTGATCTCTATTCATATTCCATAGTACTTATGAGGAGAATTTGGGAAACGATCAAGAACAGTTTTAGTCTGAGATCATTTCCTATATTCTCAACTCTAGAATGTTTATTTACTGGTAAGTAGGTACAGTCAACTCTCTCTAAGACGGACACCTTTGGGACCGGCACTAGTTGTCCATCTTAGAGAGATGTCCATCTTGTAGAGAGTCTAATAGAGGGAGCAAAGAAAGGCAGGGACCAACTCTAGGTGTCCATTTTACAGAGGTGTCCGTCTTATAGACGTGTCTGTTAAGAGAGAGTCGACTGTATCTATATGATATGTTAAGGAGAAATTAGATGATGGTCACCTTCAGGGGTCAAAGTGTTAGCCTTGTCACTCCTGATCACACCTAAGCTGCAAAAGAAATGGTACACTGTATGATAATAAACCTTTTTTTTTCGTTTGGTGGTATTTAAAGCACAAAGCAAAGGCTATTGAGGCCATGCAAATATATTAATAACAAATATTTCAAATGGAAGCTATGAAGATGTTAAAAAACTTACTTGCTTGATTGAAGGCAAACTATTTCAAAGTGTGCTCAATATTCTTTCTGGAAAGATAAACAAGTCAAATATGCAAAATACCAGAAATGCATTATATATAAGATGCGCTGCTATAGGGGTATTTAAAGAGGGTAAATTTGTTCTGTATCCTTCTCTCTGATCTATTTTGATTGGTCACTGGTTATTTTATAGTGTGACTTTGAGTCTGAACTGAATCCTCACAAGCAGAAACTGGATCAGAAATACCCACTATGCCAATCATGCCAGGACATTGTTAATCATCATTTGAAGACACAAGCCATTGATCTCAAAACATTCTTACTGGACAGTCACCTTCAACAGTCCAAGTCTACTCCAACAAAGGTGTGTTTATTTATAGTGCAGAGGATTTAGTAGTTCTGCAGGGCAGCATATCTGGAAAGGAGCTCTTGTCGTCCTGGAAATGTGTCAGCAAGATAGTGAAGCTTAAAAATATTTGTGGTTTTCATTTTTTTGTCTGATATGATAAGAATTTGGCCACCATGCATATGTTTATACACAGTAAATGCTCTCAATAATAATTAATTAATTTTAGTCATGTTAAATAGTACAATGTACAGAACTTTACTTACAGATCTCACCAACCTGCTCACTTACCCCCAAGTGGTTTTTCCAACTGGAATGAAAAAAAAAATATTGTTATTGTGGGTGAGAAGAGGAGCCCGCTATCCTAATCTCCAGATTGTTATCACACATGCGTTGCATGCATGTAGCCAGCATTCATTTGGACTTCCACTCACAATGAATGGAATGCACAAAACGCAATTTGGTCACACACATTTGGACCTTCACTCGTAATCTGATCACTTATGTGAAACTTACACAAAGTACACTAACACAGTGATGGAGCAATTATTTTGACCTTCAATTTTGTCACCCACACTCCATCTTTGATCACTAGTGCTAGTAAATACACCATGATATATTGAGTGCAGTGAAAGCCGTAGGGAGGGGGGAGGGGTAGGGCACTTGGTTGGGGGTGTTCATTCTGCTAGGGCCTTGGATCCCCTACCCTATTCTAGACTTAAATTGTACTTGCCAATGACCTCACACTGGGTAAAAGTGTCCTAGCCTTATTTCAGTATTTAGGATGGCAAGAAAGATATGATCAAAGCACAGTGACCCCATCTTGGATCCATTGTGGTCAGCAGCCAGCAAACATGATGGCCATGTCTTTTCTAGCTCGGCTAGACTTCATTTGATTTTTCTTTTTTTTCCTGTTTTTTGACTTACTTTGAACTTTTGTTTTTTTAACAAAAAAATTAAGAACTAAGGAACAAAGAAATGTAACTTTAAGGTTTGGAGAAACAACTAAAATGAAAAATGAAATGATGAAATGAAATCGGTCAAAAAGGTCAAAAGGTCAAAACTGGGACCCCTTGACACACCTACAATAATAATTATTATTACTGTAGAAGGCAAAAGTTAGGACCCATTCAGTGACACAGCTACCTATAAGTTGTCCATCCCACCCCACCCCCCCCCCTAATCCAACCCCAGAATGGCATCCCAAGGTTATAAATTATTTGAGTTCAAGGAAATAATAGTAATGAACATTTCCATTCCGTTTTGTTTGATGTTCCATGCAGCTTCTCAAAAGATCTTCATCTCCTGAATCAATATTTCTGGTGCTGGTTCAGTTGGTCTGTGTTCTTCTTGCCTCTTTACTGGTTTGTAATGAATATCATCCTGATGACCATAGCATGTGTGGTGAGTTACACAATAAAATATTATCTGAATAAATCATTATTATCTCTTATATGACAGCAGTGTCAATAGTAGCTTAAACTACCAGAGTGAAAATCTCCAGCTAGCTTTGTACGTGTAGTTCTTTGTGGGACACAAGTTTTGTTGTGAAAATATAACTGTATTGCTATTGATATTTACAAAATTTCAATGAATTGCACTAAAATGATCGGTCAGAGCAAGAATTAGTCTTTATTTTACATGTAGTTATGGTGTATGGTCCATATTTTCTTGAAATGTGTTCGTGTTTTTTACCATTGCAGGTAAAAAATACTCATTTTGGAACAGTCCCCATGTGTTACACAGTACTTTCTTCTCTTATTTAACCTCTTCAAATCATAACTTTACCGCCAAACAAATAGTGCTTCGCTTCCCTGGCCTCGTTAAAAGTATAATGATCTCATTGTGGTCAAAAGGGTTGGAACTGGCTTTCTGTTTGTCAAGTAAGTGGCCTTTTATGATATAGTCTAAAGTCTCTTAATAGGCTGATTGAATGCTAGACTATGAGTAGTCTCTCTTTTTTCTTAGTCCATTGGGCAAAATGTGCGAGACATGCAAATGACCATGTGTGTGACTGCTGCTCGACACTCTTGTGCATGCGTGCACTCTCCTCACTAAATCTGACAAAAAAGAGAGACTGCTCGCAGTCCAAGTGAATGCTCTTATGAGCTGAAATACATGAAATTCTTGAGTGCTGATTGCCTAATTTTTCTTATCGATTTGTAACTGTTTCAGTTTTGACTGTTCTAAGATTGAAAAGGCTAAACAAAATTTCAAAAGTCATTTTTTGATTTAAAGAAACAAACAAACAAACCAATGATCAAACCAAAGGACTTCATCCACAGAATAAAAGTTTACATTTAGAACTACATAGGTATTTTTAAATACCATGTGAACATACTGCTGCAGAGGTTTCTTGTGACCCAGAAGCCAAAGATCTGTTATGTTTGTGTCATTTCATTTTGTTAATTTTTCTTTTGGGTAGGTTTGACAAAAAGGAGATACTTACATGTTTCTTTGGCTTGCTTGTTACTAAATATCCTGATATTTTTGAAGAGAAAAACCAGGTATTTAAAATAAATTAGTGGAGGTTTCACTACCATGTTGTCTAAGGATATAGATGTGTAACATAAGGGAATGCAATGTAAGTAGTCATCGTGGCGGCGAATTACCAATCGCAAAACTTAATGGCCAAGAATTTCCCTGTAAAGGTCAATTGTTGTTGGACTATAGAGTTACCTTACTAGTAATTAATTTAAACTATTCCTGTGGTAGTTGAACTGTTTTCTGATGTAAACACTTTCTCTTTTCGCAATTAAGTGAGGGTCCCCAATAGGTCAATCCCATTACACCGATCCAAAATTTCGTGCAATCCCGTAATCCTGAGGGTTATTTTTGGCATCCCACCTCCCGCGCATACCTTCAATCCCGAATCTTGCCCGATTTTGCTTTAAAATCCTGAATCCCGAGCCTCAAATAAGGGAAATGCCGGATCACGAAAAACCTATTGGGGACCCTCTTGAGTTGAATAGCTGCTTGCCATTTGAGTGAAAACTCACAAGACAGCGTATAAGCTCCCACGTAAAGAGTTTGGCTATGGTTAGTGGTTGCTAATGTGAGGCAAGGGTAGCCTGTTCCAGGCTCTCAGATAGTGGGGATGAAGCGCAAAAGTGAGAGACACGCAAAAATTTGAGGGTGTGATTTGGGAAAAGGGGGCGCTTTCTCATGCAGACCCGACCATCGCGGAGCCTAGAACAGGCTAAAGTAAGGGGGACAGAGGGTGGGGTCAAATGATGATTTGAATCAGAGGCCACGTGCAAAAATTCAGCTGATTTGGATGAAAAAAAAAAATCACCCAAAACGTCACTTAACATTCGGTTATACCAAGCCCTTCAAGCAGTGCATTTCTTGTTTTATACAAGCACTGTAATTACATTGGTTACTTGTTGACGCTTTGCAGTAGTTACAGTGTGGCTACTTGAACTGGGGCACTTGGATGAAGATGGTTCAATCACAATGGTTTGTGAAAACAAAAGATTCTCAAGATTTTTTGCAAGTGCACTTCTAAAATTCAACATTCAACTATGCAACCATTGAAAACTTTTAAACCGTTTGAACGTACCTGACCTCTCAGGAAACAGCCCTCAAATTTATGAATGTTATTGGTCTGCTTGCAAAAAAAACTTGAGAATCTTTTGTTTTCAGAAATCGTTCTGATTAGACAATCTTCCTCCTAGTGCCCCGATTCGACTAGTAGCACGATAAAAGGTAGAAACGGACGTGAAATTGCGTGGACTGATTCTTCTGTGAGTTAATGCATATAACATTATTGCTGCTTTGCATTTTTGCAGATTTGGTATTCTGACTCTGTTATCTTGGACTGTCCTGTCTGTTTTAAGATTTTGGTGAGTAATATGAAGTAGAAAAACATATTTTGCTGAAACAATTTATTGATATGGTGATTTATTCTCGTGATTCTTTGTTTGGTGGGCGGGGGATGCCTCGTGCTAAATAAACCAGGTTAAGCTGTCGCCATGCGGTCATTGGGGGTGCGCAAACGAGTCATTTTGTTAACGTCCTCTTCGCTAATTAGGTTTTTTCTTTACCTATGAGAAGTGAAGAACAAAAAAACACTAAGTAAAAGGATTCAGCAATGTCAACATTATAATTCGTGGTTTTATTTTCTGTTTCTTTCAGTGAATTGTTTTGGTGGAAGACTGACTGTAGATGGCGATTCATCAGCGCAACATTATGTTGGTTTCTCAGCTCCTCTTTATTTCTGTTTTCTCTTCTATCATACTCAAGAGTGCTGGGAAAACACAAGAAGAGAAGGTAACTGGATGCTTTGATAGAGCTGATATTTAAGAATATTTGCATGAGGCTGAGTTGGCCTGCGTATAGCCGTACCCTCCCCCCGTTTTTCCTTTGTTTGGGGGAGGGTGCGGCTATACGTAGGCTAAGGCTGAGTATCATTTGAAAAATTATGGAGTTCTAAGGCCGAGGCGGACAACACCCTCTTCGATCTCCATAATTCTTCATATGATAGAAAAGTCGAATTCAATAATTGTTTTATTATTCATTCAAAATAATTCCTAGTTTAAAAACAAGCTAAAAAACATCTATACGTCCATCGATGTTAGGTTCATCTTCAATTACCTGTTTATCAGCAAGTTTAGGAGATAAAGGGTTGTTCAGTTCTGTAAATATAGCTGATGTCCTCCGTCGAGTTGTATTCTTGCTGTTCTTGCTATGTTTTTGGCCAATAGTTCACCTATTTCTTCATCGCGAAACGAGTGAAATGTTATGCCATTTTCTACTCACATTATATGCCAAATCGAAAAATATCTGAAACCACTATCTTTCTGTATGTAAGCCATTTCAAGGCGATTTATGGTGAAAACAAATGAAAAAGGAAACCGTCCCTGCCGGCGTGCTACCTGTCTTATTCAAGATGGGGCCAAACGCATCCCTACTTAAATCATTCCACCCAAAAAACTAATTAACAAGTTTTCCTACCACAAAAAATTCCGGAATCGAAAATTTCAAACCCCCTAAAATATCCTTCGATCATCTGCGTCACTTAAAGGTTATGTGAGTGATTTGCCTGATAGCTCGCTTTATTAAATAACCAATAACTTCTGTTGTAATACGTCCTGGATGTCGTTTCTCTCTGTTGAGTATGACTGTTGTATTTGTAACAAATTACAGATACCGTATTT
Organism: Porites evermanni; assembly: GCA_942486025.1. Lineage (NCBI taxonomy): Eukaryota > Metazoa > Cnidaria > Anthozoa > Scleractinia > Poritidae > Porites > Porites evermanni. The sequence goes on along the minus strand of CALNXI010001657.1, from coordinate 92,576 downwards.
CTCCGAGCAAGTCAAGCTCAGATGAACATCAGACTACTGAATGTGAAATCATGGAGATTGACAGTGAGGTAAAATACCTTAAAAAATTAAATATGATTATAACTATTTTAAAATCTCTTTTCATGCTTCATATTCCTTTACATATTAAGTCAATTATTATTTAGCTTGTTAGCAGGCTACTTATTGATGTTCGCGGAGTCCTGCAAAAAAAATACCGTAAAATTCCGAAAATAAGCCCCTCCATGTATAAGCCCCTCCAAATATAAGCCCCACAAACTCGTGACACAAAAAACCCTCCGTGAAATCGCCCCTCCGAATATAAGCCCCCCGGGGGCTTGTACTTGGAAAATTGCCCTCAAATAGAAAGTAAAACAAAGCAAAAACGGTAAATTTCCTCCCAACTATAAGCTAGCCCAATTGATTTTGAAACGCAAACTTCCCTCCGTACATAAGCCCCTCCGAATATAAGCCCCTCCAAAAATAAGCCCCTCAAAAAGGGCCTTTGAAAAATATAGGCCCCGGGGCTTATTTTCGGAATTTTACGGTATATTCTGATGTAGGATGAATTTGGCCAAAGGAATGGCACATAAAGCTGGGACAACCCAGATACATAAGAAGATTTTCCCAGCATTGAAGGTACGGAACACCCACCATCCGGGCTAGAGTAATGTAGAGCTAAAGGGAGGGAAGGGAGGGGAAAGTGTTTCCTAAATTTCTTGTTCCAGTAATTTTAATTCTTGCTAATTAGAAGCTTGATTATATATTTTTTTTCAGTGCACTCCTCCAAATAATAAGGTAGCAACTGAACTAGACTACAACTTGAATGGCTTGTCATTGGACGGCTTGCGAACAGAAAGAAGAAATGGCTTCCATACACATCACTCATCCCCAGTCAACTCTGATAGGACAGGTATTATTGGAAAGCAAGCGTAGGTGGCAGATAGCCTAGTCTGTATATACAGCCTCGGTCCTCGGTCTTTGCGTGGACGTTCCTAGAGGCGAGTGGCGAGGAGAAACGGCTGTGTAAGCCACTGTAAAAATATAATAATATTCTTCATATTGTCGTGTGGGTAGTGCTTCATGTAAACCTAACCTTTGCACTATCTTTTGTGCCCGAATTGCACATACAATGCGGGCCAGTTTGTCGAAAATTTGCATACTCAGCGTATTTGCGCAAATGTTCAACGTTGGTCAAAATACACTTTATTACTTTTGTCTTTTCATACGTTCAAGAGTTCGGCAACGAAAGAAGTGAGTTGGAAGGTCTCCTTAAAATTCAAAATGCTCGCTGATAAACTGTCAAGATGACACCGAAACGGCGTTCTTTCTTGTCGGCGTTGTTTTTTACTTGTTTCTGTATAACTAAACCTTCGCCTCCTTAATCAGAGAAAAAGCTACTGGTTCTAGTGCAAGCCTCCTGTACGTACTCTGGATTCTATTTTTGGAAACCGGCCATTGCTCGTGCAGTTCGTGGACAGAACCCAAGATTTTGTGAACGTCAGGTTTACATGAAACTGTATCCAAGCGGCAATTTGAGAATTTTATGGTAGTTTTCGCAGTGGCCTATTCGTAGGCTACAGGTATCTTAACTCGATTCGAAGTTGCCTAGTCTCCTTGCGCTGTTTTACCAGGCCTTCTCGGTCAATTCATTTCGGTGACGTAGGCGACTCGGTCGGACCACGTGACCCGATATACGTAGACCGCGCAGAATATTGAGGCCTAGGGACTAGGCAAGGTTCAAAGAAGATTGAGTTGACTTGACTTGACCGTTGTTTCGTCAGTTAAGACTGTGGTTTCTTTCGTAGGATCTTTCTGGAGACAAAATGTAACAATTAATAACGAGGAATCACCCTTAGTTTCCATGCAGCAAAGACCGCTAATAGTTCCAGCTACATTGCATTTCTCAGGCCTTCCACAAAAATCCAGCATCTATACTCAAGAAGCGATAACTGGTAAGACAGTTAATCTGACTCTTTTTTTTCGTGGCGGAACATTTTCTTTTTATTTCAGCCAGGAGCTCCTGTTTCAGCCACATCTCTGTGCATAGTTTTTATCTTACCATGCATCTCAGTTTACTTGCATGAGTTTTTCTCTTTTTTTTCCCGCCCCAACCTTCTATCGCTTTTTTCTAACGGTTCATCCATCACTAGCCTGTGTACAGACGCCCCTCCCCCCGTCCCCTCAGGAAAACTCGGATAAAGGCCCACTTCTCCGATTTTTCCTGAGGGGGGAGGGGTATGTACACAGGCAGGAGGGTGGTAGACTCCTGACACAGGCTATTCATCACAAGACTCTTTTTTCTTTTATTTTTTTATTTGTCCTTTCTTTTTATAATAGCCATTTTGGTGGCACTACAGGTTTCAGTTTAATTAAATTTACTTAGGTCTGGCGCTTTTCTCTTGAAAGTAATGAAATAGCGTAAATTGCAAAACCATGTGTCCAACACCTCACTGCTCCACTGCACGTTGTATTTTCATCTCTCCTCTAGGTGTTAAATATAAGATCAAGAACTGCGTCTTGTACTTGATGAGCTTTACGGGTTTTCTAATTCATATTTTCCACTGTCAACTGCACCACGAAAGTTACCTACCGGTTAAGCGTTTTCGTCGGTTCCTTACTCCTGTCCGTAAAAGTCGGCGTTCGTTTCCAGCCCGGGACCAAATTGATAAAACATTTTCAAGTGCAATTTGTAAGTGTGGTTATTGTTTTCCAACTCCGAAACAATTGCTACACTTGTAAATTACACTTGAATACTGAAGTTTTCTTAAATCAGCTCAGGTATACGCAAGGGGGGGAGTTGCATAATTTCATTTGCTGCAGGCGACTATTTATTTATTTAGTTAGTTAGTTAGTTATTTCATATTTAATAAACGCTCTTTATTGTTTCCAATATTCTTTTTAGTCACTCGACCTCTTGATTCAGCTCCTCGTGCTGACTCTTCCGATGACGATACTTTCTCGGATTCAACGGAGGAGGAACCTTGCGAGGTGAGAAAGAAGTTATTTCTCACAGCTTAAAAAATAGCGTGCGTGGAAGGCGTTAAAAGGGGAAGGGGAAAGGGGGAATTTGGGCGCGCGAGATCGCTTGTGGCGCGTGTGTCCCTCCTCCCTCGCGCGTGGTCTCGCGCCCTAATTCCCTTCCCTGTCCCTTTCGAACGCCTGCCACGCAAGCTGCTTATAAAACTACTCGTAGAACCAAGGCCGCGCCAGTATGGAGAAAATTTGTCACGAACAGAAGGGTCACTACCCTACCCGAGCCACCCTGGGCGAGTTAACTTTTCATACATTTCCATAAAAAACGTGGCGAACCGTTTACTTGAGAAATAAAACGTTGGCTCGGCTAGAAGGCCGGGTTAGCCTTTTTCGATGGTAGGTCACCCTCCTAGCTGGGCCATTTTTCTCCATATAAACACTTTGGTTCACCCAGCCAGGTCAACTGTGTTAAACTGGGTCAGAGCACGCGCGAGCGCTGTTTTTGACAATCAGGTTCCCGTTTTTCAAAAGTAAGGTTGTCACTAAGATTTCAAGGTGCCGAGTAAATACTACAAGTAGGCGGGGAATTAAACAGCTAGGGGTTTCTTTTCGTTCTATTTTTCTTTTCTTTTCCTTTGAAAGTAGCCGGGGGGCACGTTCATAGTAGGCCGGTGAAATCCCCGGCCCCCGCCTCTTAATGACCGCTCTGCCGGAAAGACCCGGCATTTAATAGGCATTTTATGTTTTTTCGAACGGCCCAGCATTTTATTTAATAGCTCAGTCCAATCTCATCTTGTAAGGATGTATTTCCACTGTCGCGTAACTTTTATATTACGTGTACGCGCGTAAATAAAAAAGAGGCAACGTAAGGAAAAAAGTTGACCCTTGCTAAGCTCAGTTTACTTTTACGCGCGTCCTTTCATAGATTGCTTCTAGTATTTCTTTTACGCTCGTAAAATTTACGTGCGTACACACGTAAAAATTACGCGACACTGGAAATCCACCTTAACGAACAGACTTCGCCTTGTACCACAGGGCACCAATGTTTGATGCTGCTACTCTTGATTTACATATTACAGAACTTGAAAATGTGGAACAATAAGCGGCCGAGCTCCGTAAAGAATGCAAAGAAAATAAAAAGATGCTCATCGAAAAGAAAGGCAGGGAGTCTGAGAAGACGTTTTTTGAGCGCCAGAACGCTTCTGCTACTTGTAAGCTTACTTTTGAACCTATATTTTCTTATTTTATTTACTGAGTGGCCCGCACGAATTTTACATTCTCTGTTGAAAATTTTGATAGGACTATACTGAATTTTACGCTGTTAAGATTGTATATTTTTCCCATCAAATTGATATTAAATTATTACATGCGTAGAATAATAGGTTGCTTTTCAAAGGATTCATATTAATGTAAGGATAGTTGAATAAAATGCTAGCAATCGCAGGTGCTGTAGGGGGCCATTTTGACTGGGTCTGGGTCTGTGTTGTGACCAAGTTGCCTTAATGCGCAACTTTTCAAGAGAGACGCAACACCAGTGAAAACGTGACTGAAAACCTGACTTCGCATCGTTTCAAACTGATTCTCGCAATTATTCTAACTTGCTCAGTTATTTTCAGACTGGCAAATTAATTTGGTGCAGAATTTAGGGGACTGAGTTCGAGCTCCGATAGATGCTATAAAAAATTTATCACCTTGCTGTTCAAGGGACGAAAACGAAATGCGCAGAAAAGCGTGATGCAAGTGCCTGACGCTCCCTTGGCGTTACGTAAGGTGCCTATTGGGACATCGCAGCTCTCCTAACCCTAAAAACCAATTGGTTTGATACCCTAACCGTGAAACAATAGGAAATAATGATAAACAATGATGTGTTATTGTTTTCTGCGACCAATGAGGAAACACCTTATAAGCAGCTCCTACATTACTGCCCTGTTAGGGAGCTTTAGCAACAACGACGGCGACCGTAGGGAAAACGTCACTATTAAAAAGTCTTCGGGTTTAAAGTCTGCCGCGATTATTTCAATCTGCTTAAAATGTAAAATGCCAGTAAATTTCCCAGGAATTGAATTCTTGGGGACCGAATTTAAGTTTAGAGGGAGAAAGAAAAAATTTCGTCCTGACATGTTTACATCCTCCATAAAACGTCGTCCAGCGAGGTAATTTCATGCTACCTCGTTCCCAGGGTTCTCTCTCTTAGGTTGAATTATACGTTCTGTTCGTGCAGCGACGGCAAAGAAATGTACGAAAAAGTGCACGTGCAAAAATTAACGTTGGTGTCTCCAAAACAGTCCCATGGTCCATTTCGACTTAACACCTACCCAGTCATAAGTGCACCTCACACTGGCATGTGACAATTATCCCACGATTAAAGCAGTCGTTGCAAGAATGGTTCCTGAGATAAACTTCAGTTATATGTTAAAGCCGTCTCCCTGATAAGCTTTACGTTCGTGTACATTTGCATTCAAATCTGAACAAGTTTTATTTGGAACCGTTCATGTTTACCTATATTTCTTCTGTACTGTTGGTCAAATTTAAAATTCAACAGCAGACACATGTAACATAGGCACCTTTAATATTTAGCCATTAAAAAGAACATGCTTTCAACGGTGGTCAAGAAACACAGGGTAACTAATCCTGTACCCACAAATCTTTCACCAGAGCTCTCAACTGTTGGTTTCCCTGTAGAGGGCCCATAGCTTGTGAGTTTTTCATGCATTAGAACTGTAACAGAGCCATCCTTTGGCTTGTACTGGCTTACTCCCAACGGCGCATGCTCTCTGGTGTGGTTGTTGTGAATCATCCAATAGATACTTGCCTGAGGATCCTAAAACAAAGAACGTTTTTAAGGTTCAAACTAGCCATTAAAAAGTAATGTTATATACAGTACAATCCCGATTTTTCTTTTGCTCTTGATTTTTCAAACGTCCCAGAGGTGCGAAAGATGTTTTTCACACGAGAGAAAAACCCTTCTCCAACATGATGACGACTTTCGCTTTTACCACTTAACCAGAAAAGCCTTTAGGAGAGAAGTTGTATTATTTTATGTGGATACAAAGAGTTTCTGGCTTTAAAAGTCCCATAACGTTCGAGATAAAAGGGCAAACGCGCGAGGACGAGGACGTTGTCTTCTCCCTCGCGTGCTTGCCGCGCTCGCTCGCACGTGACATGCTCGCCCATACGACAATCCTGAAGGAGTGCTAGCAGGCTATAGATAGACCAAGGTCTTCAATGGCTGTTGTTCGTTCTTTCACTTCCCCTTCGAATTCATAAGTGAGGGATGAAGTAGAGAAGACCAGTCCCTTAAGGACACCTCCCAATGAATGAAAGAGGTCTCATGTCACAGCCAGCATCTTCTCAAAGAGACCTTGATTTGGTGGTTCGGCCAGGGCTCAAAACCCGCGACCTCAGTACCACTCGACGCAAGGGGAAACATTAATTTCCCAAAGGTAAAAGCTACTCTCAGCTGGAAAAAGCTACTTTCTTTTGGGGGAAACGTTTCATTCCTTGGCCGTAAACTACCCCCAGGGAAAAAAGGGACTTCCCAAGGGGGAGCCCTTAGAAAAAGCGTTAGTGTAACTGCAACTAATGACGAAGATTAGCCAATCAGTTTGAAGGGAAATTAACGCACTCTTTGTAATTAATTTGTTATTTCCGTTGGGGGCCCGTTACATGGACCTCGGCGGTGCTTCGCAGACAGACCTTTCTAGTCGTGATTAGTTTACGCAAGTAAGTAGAAACACTTACCTGTGCGGTGCCGTTAAAGGCAGTAACAGAATGCCCCAGACCACCATGGTAAGTAGAGGCGTATCTATTGAAAGGACCTTCCGGATCTTCATCAGCAACCTTGTTGATTATATCCAAAAGAACAGTGCCATCTGTGACTTGAGTGGTGTGTGGAGCTGGGATTGGTTTTCCAACTAGCGTCACGTTCCAGATCAATGCAATGGTTACAGTGATGGGCGAGGCTGGCGACTAGATGAAAAGAAGTAGATGTACGTAGTTAAGTGGAAATTTCTCGTAAGTGTAGAATACGCTACTGCTTATGGTTATCTTTTAAATGCCAGCACCCATCACCCTATAACTCTACTTCACAGGCTAAAGAGGTGCCACATGACTTCTACAATAATAGTAAACGACACTACACAAGGTACTCGGTCTGGTCAGTATCTCCCTTCTTTATGACCACACCTGAAGATTTCCTTTCATCGACTACCTGACATTGCGGAACACATAGCCTGGTCTCGCGTGACTTCTCGCGGCTCCTCCAAATGGAGAGCTTGCTCGTAGGCTACGAGGCACAATGTACAGTATCGCGGGCCAGGGCGAAGGATTTTCGCGTTTAGCTTTCATTTGATTGGCCGTCTTTCTAGAATCAAAACTGCATGGTTAGAATGCCATGTGCTGCGAAATAAACAGCGTCACATGACGAGCCAAGTGTAGAAAACGTCGTCGCTTTCTAACGGACAGTACAAGCAAAGACATCTTGGCTATATACGATGATGATGATGACGACGACGAAGAATCTGGTATATTTTGAACTGACCACAATGACCTGGTTTCCAAATGGTTGATTAGCTCAAGGGATGGAGCGTTACGCCCGGCCATAATAAAAGTCAGGGTTCGATATTTCCCGTCTTTCAGGTTCTTTGTCAACCGCCTAGGTAGTTCATTCTACTGCAAAAATCAGGTTCACTTTCATATCTTTATCCGCAAATATTATTCATTTCATGTATAATAATATTATTGTTTTTTTAATGATAATGATAATGATAAACTCAGTGCCGTGAAAGCGGACGCATTCGTTCATTCTTTTTTGCTGAGCCTAGCGAGTAATCACCAAGAGAAGGGCACTACGGCCTATAGCGATAATGATCTCACTTGTGTTCTCTCCTTTCTACAAAGGCTACCTTACCTGGTGAGCGCTTGAGGCCGGTTTGCAATATCCACTCGTAGTGTGATTATGATCGGAGTCAGCAGAGTATGTAGTGAAACGAAAAATGATACTGGAACCATTTTCAGGAACGTAAAAATCAACGCCACAAGGAATCGTCTTCCCACTTTGCTCTTCAAGAATCATCCAACGCTTATTAGTCGTTGGGTCCTCCTCGATTCCGTACATACCGGTGATAACATAACCCATTCCACCATGGTAAACGCTATCGTATTTGTTGTAAGGCCCGTTTTTGTCGTCTTCAGCAGCCTTGTTTACCATTTCCATCAAAGTGGTACCGTTTTGAACTTTCATAACGACGCTCGCAGGAATGTCTTTCCCTACTCCCTGCACATCCCAGTCCATCTTTAGCGTGACTGTGACCTGTGTGGAAAGAGGGCCTTTTTTATGCTAGAGAAGTTTAGGTCGTCTGGTGTAAACACGGGACGCATAAAAGTAAACGAAACATTGAAACAAGCAGAGTTTTGTCAAAAAAAGACAAAACATCGATTCTTTTCAATGGTCCCTGGACAAGCCGCGTATAAAGGCGTCCCAGTTTACTGCGTCCCGTTTTCATACTACACGCATTTAACAGTGGTCTGTTATGTGCGCCAAGGGCTGGTGGTGGTGGGAGGTACTCCCTATAATAGCCAAAACGGGGAGGCTCCGCCCAAGGGGGGTACCTTTTTCAACCTTCAGGTATGTGAAAGGGAAGGGGTTTCTGTAGTTGAAGTATATGAAAGGATAGTGAAATCTGTCATTGCAGTCTGTACAAGTACCTAAAAGGGCTAACAGGCGCATTTTATGGCTGTGAGAAAGACTAAGAAAACTTTCTGGCTTGGTGATTTATTCATGTGTAAAAGAAAGTGCATTTTATAGCAGTTGAAAAGCGTGCAGCGTTCTAAATTAGTCGGTGAAAGGGGTGCCATTTGTCAATAAAAGCTATACGAAAGGGGTACCTTAGCTTTTCTTTCAAAAACGGTATATAAAAGGGTAAGGGGTTGGACCTCGGGGCGGAACCTCCCCGTATTAACTTTTGTTGAGTACCCACCCGGGTATGTGCGTCTGTCTTATATGCCGTTTTTATACTGGACGACGACCCTGTTTTTATAAACAGTAAAATTTGAACTAACCTACAACAAGAACTTCAGACATTACAAAAATTCCACGATGCGGCCAAGAAAGATCCGGAAGGGTAGGAGAGTTAAAGATACAAACAAGCGCCGAACACCTTTAGCTTTTATCGATAGTCTATTTGGCCACAGTTTAGTGTAGTCAGGAATGAAGGTACTACATTACATTGTAGATAGTTGTATTGTAAACATACATACATATCAGTTTAGAAAATTACAGGCACGCTGCTGTAATCAAATGGTGACGAGTGAAATTACAAATTAGTATAGGTAATAGCATGATTTGTAGTGATATTTGGCATAAATACCACGAGTGATATTTCAAAATTGTTATACGTAATTTCACGAGCCGTTAGGCGAGTGAAATTTGAGACAATTTTGAAATATCANCATATCAGTTTAGAAAATTACAGGCACGCTGCTGTAATCAAATGGTGACAAGTGAAATTACAAATTAGTATAGGTAATAGCATGATTTGTAGTGATATTTGGCATAAATACCACGAGTGATATTTCAAAATTGTTATACGTAATTTCACGAGCCGTTAGGCGAGTGAAATTTGAGACAATTTTGAAATATCACGAGTGGTATTTATGCCAAATATCACGTACAAATCATGCTATTATTTGTTTATACTATCACCCATGAAAGGTTTGTAATTTTCACATGTCGGTATTTCAAATTAAGCTGAAATAGCACTGCTCTTAGCCAATCAAACTGCAGAAATTTCTCAGGTAGTAGTATAAACGCTGAAATTTCGCGCCAAAATTAAGGAGTAATTCGTCACCTATGATATTAGGAAAGATACTGAACAGCCTGAAAATTGACCGTGGAATCGCTCTGTTGTCTTGCCTTACGTGCACTACCAATGACTGTAGATAGCTGTATCGATGGTTTTGGGAACAACTGTATGTAGTGCTTTTCCTTACTTTCAGGCTACTGTAGCAAATAATCAATTAACCCCTTTGAGAGCCAAGAGTTACCAATAGCAATATTATCCTAAAAGGGCTGTTGAACATTTTCTAACGAAAAATTCCAAGTTCGAGATCTCAAGAGAAATTTTGTGCGGATGCCAAAGGCTATGATCTGCCTTACACCAGACCGTTTTTGTAAAGCAAAAGAAAAAAACCAAAAGCAGTGCATTCATACCTCGGGCAGATGTGCGTGACTTCGCTCACGTGACTCAGCTGAAAATGAAACAAAGTAAGTCAAAATCATCCTTAGAACTACCACACCACCATCCTTCATTTTTGCCATCTTTGATCGTCATCATCATCATCATCGTCCTCATTATCTTCATCTTGATCATTATCTTCATCATCATTCTCATCATCTTCATCCCTGATTACCGTCGCAGTTATCTTCGTCGTCGTATCGTGAAGTTATGGCATCGGTTAAGCAAGATCACAAAAGGGTCTTTGTCAAAAATCAGCGCGTTGTTAGAAATTTGGGGCGCGATATTGGCGCAGTTTTGCTCTACTGACTCTACACTAAACACTCCAAATATTAGCAGGATGTGCTAAGAGTCATCAGAGCATAATGATGCTAATATCAATTTGCATTAACTCGCTGGTTTCAGGCAAGGGAGCCTTTTACACCTTGTTCTTCCTGACTATCCCAGTGCATGCCATAACTCGCATAACTCTTCTGGCTTACACGAGCTTGCCAAAGCTACATTTTTCACAACCTGTTTCCAATCTACGGTTTTTGCGAAAATTTAACTTTACTACTGGATGAACTCGACTTTCAATTTAACTTCGTTAGTGGATGAACAGTTAAGTGATTTCTGTACAAAATCATATGCTTTCCGCTTTCCGTCAATTCCTTTTTCGTTTTTCCTTAGATGTATGAAATGTACTTAAAATAAAACTATGATAGAAATAAGAATTATTGTAACGTAAAATATTTTCCTTCATTTCCTTTCACTTTATTCTTCTTTTAACTGGGCCGCCTAGATTAGCTACCGCTATTTTGCGGGCCAGTCTATTGTAATTACTTTTTTTATTAAGCTGAAGTTGAAGGTACCAATCTATCTTACGTATGACGTGCTGCTTACTGCCCACCTCCCCCAAGGTTTGCTTTAGGCGAATTGTGCTCTCCATGCCTTGCATATATACAATCCGTCAAGTAATCCCAAATCCGGTTATTAGGCGAAACTAAAACCTATCTGAAAGTATTTTGCATAGCCTTTCAAATGGTTGCTAAAAGTAAAACAATAGAAACACTACCAAAAGCAAACCCTTTTTGTTTGAGTTTGAATGAATATAACCCAAGCTAAAGGACCCAACAAGTAGTCTGTAGTGCGCGTCTCTCGTTTCTGTGTGTTTCTAATCTCTGGTGCTTTCATACTAGCTTTCTCTTAATCACAAACCACATCTTCTATGAAGTCTCTCGGTCTAAGCCATTAAAGTGAATTTTCAACCTCAAATGATCTTAAATTGGCATGTTCTGTCACGCCGCGCCTTTTTGCACGTCCACGCCACATGCCGGCCGTTTAGTCATGCAAAATAATTAGAGAGTTGACTAGTTGACTAAAAACATTAAAACTGACCAGAAATACATGTGGATTAAACATTACGAAAATTCAGAAGCTTTATCGTTGTCAACCGATATTTTACGCAAACCCATTTAAAAAAGGAGACGATGTATCCCAACTACGGTGAAGTGTTTAAGTCAGTACAATAAATGTAGTAGACCGTTACAACTCAGCAGCAAAATAGTTATACTTCACAGCGAACTATATGGCCCTGCTTAATCGAAAAACTTCGTCATTACAGTATCGAAAATTGTAGTATTTGACGATCAAAAGGGTTGGTTCGAAGAAATAGCTCTACTAGGAGCAAATGACGTGGACGCGGATGAAAAGCCTATTTTGAAAGGCTTGTTTCTCTAAGGGTTATCTTTTTTTTTCACTGCTCAAATTTCTTTATGAGTTAACAATGTAGCACGCTACACTATCAAGGAGTACAGTTACCTTCAATGACACTGAAAACGATGCAGAGGTAAAACAAACTCCTCATGGCTGGTCCCTTCATCATTCTCCGCCGTGACCGCTCTCAGGTAACAATATTTGCCAGGCGTAGATTGCCTTTCACAGCATGTACTTGCTTTTCCGCCGGAAATAACTATTGATCCGTCCCGTCTTGTTTCACAGACTGGCAGCTGCCAATCATGCATGTTTTTGTAAAAGTATTTGACCAAAAGAATGCGTTCGATAGAACAATGCAATTTGAAAGTAATTAGACCGTATTCTTACATGAGATTAAAAGGAAAAGTTGTAAAGTCAGATTATCATAATCCATGAAACATTTGGAGCTCATGTGATTGTGAACGAGTAATTTTCTTCGTATTTCGTTGATTCTATAAGAAAATCAGTTCGAATGAGGTCCCGAAGCGAGCATGCCTATTTGCCTAGTTAGGAGTTTCGAAATGGCGGATTTCTAGTTAGGATTTCGAGTTGGATCAGTTTCGAGTTAGCAGTCGAGTTAGAATTTCAAGTTGGATTTTCAAGTTAGGAATGATCAGCAGTTTACACATCGTCCTCTCTGGAAGTACAGAATGTATTGGGGTGATCTTGTTCATGGATATTATCTTTTACTCTCACACACACGTACTAGAAAAAGTCAGTGACTTTGCACCAGTGCAACCAAGTCAGATTACCATAACCTCTTGCACCCAAAAACAAGCACTTTGACCTTAGGGACGGACCATTTAATTTTTCATGGGGTGGGGGCGGTGGGCAATTTCATTCGGTAGCAAGAGAGAATTTTCCCTTGGTGCACGTTAATCGTGCAAAATTAGTACATAATCATGGCTAGAAGTGTTGGTATAAATATCTTAATTAAAAAGGAAAATGTAACCATAGCGATACTGATGCGCTTTTGACTGATTACTATTCGCCAAAGGGTGAAGCTACCAAAATCTTGCGCGCGCGGGTCTGGGCATCAAGAGTCAATTGATTGTAGCGCAGGCGCGTATCAGTTCTCGGGGCAAGCGCTCGCGGAAGGGAGGAAGGTATCTTTAAAATACAGAGGGAGTTTGTAAGAAGAAAATTGAAGTACCGTATTTATTCGTATAAGCGCCCAACCTCAAATTAGCGCCCATCCTAAAGGCAGAAAAAGTTAATAAGCGCCCAGCCTCAAATAAGTGCCCACCCCCACCCCACCCACTTGGGTGACAACGAGATTGAATAATATATAACAATTATTCACCGAAGTGGAGGTGGCTAGTCCTGGATATTTACCGAACTGCGAAGCAGTGAGGTAAATATCCACGACTAGCCACCGACACTGAGGTGAATAATTGTTTTAGTATATACTAAAACAGTGAGATAATTGAGCACAAAAATGACGATTTTTAACTCAAATACTGTTGCCAACGATTACAATTTTGGCGCGTAATGACCGGGCGGCCGCGGCCGTCGCTTTTTCTTGCCGACAATTAAAACTTTTGAAGGCATTTGTTTAGCTCTTGCGGGGAAATTTCTTCAAAAGGAGTTGTGAATTCTTTTTGTATTTAAAATCATTCTATAAAAAAGATTATTAAATTTAGTTTTAAGCTTATTTATGAACAACTCAACTAAATAAAGTAAGCAAGACTTAAACTTAATTTGCATTTGTAAACAAAAACTTTTTCACCGGTTTTATCGATAAATTCGTGTCAAAAAGACAAAGCTTTACCTGTTAAAACTTCCAATCCGAACTTCTTCACCTTCTTCGTGTATTTCGGAAACAGCTTGCTTGATTAGTTGTGAGATTTCTTTGTTTGTTTACGGCAGCAAACCGGGAAGGCATTTTGCTCGCAACTTACGCGAGTTTGGCGGTGCTCCCTCGGAGGAACTGGAGGTGAATCAGTGAATAGTGCAGGATATTCACTGATTGAGTAGCCAATCAGAGCGCGCGAAAAACATTATCCACTGTTTTAGTATATACTAAAAAAAGAGATATCCCCGAAGACGGAGTTTTCTTCAGAGTAGGGGTAGTTTACAGAAACCTTGTTTTGTCACCTCTTTGCGTTTCGTTATTACCATTTATTGTTTTGTTACAAAATAGACATACTACACTTGCTGAAAAGTTGAAAACGGTGAAAATTTAATAAGCGCCAGCCTCGAATAAGCGCCCACCTCAAATAAGGTCCAAAAATTTAATAAGCGCCCAGGGCGGTTAATCGAATAAATAAAGTATCCTCTTTCTTTTTCTCTTTGGATGGTTTTGAAATGTTTTGTTTTGTATCTGAGTTCTTTAAAAGAAAAACAACACCGTCTTGCGTTCCCGTCCTCCATGAAACGTGAAATTAGGAAGTTTCACGTCGTACTCTGAAGTTTCGGCCGAGAAATGTACAAAAGCGTGTGACAGCACGTGCAACGTTGTTCGTTCTTCTGATCTAAATCTAATACTTTTTTGCCGTATTCGTTGTTTTCGCCTCCGTCGTTGCTTAAGCTCTCTATTCAGAAGGAGTCTACAGAAGCCACTCAGGATAACAACAAAGAAGCCTACTCTCCAGTTGGCTTGATTAATTCAGTGGCGGATCCAGACCTTCCGATAATGGGGGGGGGCGGGGGAGGTCTAGCACCCACCGCCATGGAACAGTGAGGGGGGGCAGGGCGGGTAAAAACATCCTAGGAGAATGTAGTAGTGCTGAAGGTAAAACTAACCCTCAGGGTGTGCCGCCGCACGTCCTCACCCACACACAAAAGACACTCAATGCGACGATACGCAAAAGTACACGCAC
>CALNXI010001657.1:30404-67904 GCA_942486025.1 Porites evermanni | reverse complement strand
GCTTTCCTTTAGCTCTCGCAAACATATGTCCATGGCCTCACGTGCCTTTCTTTCAAATTTCTTTGTAGAAGAGTGAACTCAAAACCACCCACAATACCTTTCGGGATTGTCGCGTGCACTTTTTCCGACAACCTTTCTCGAAATAGCTGTATCTGGCTTCTCTTCGCTGCTGTTCGTCCAAATTTTGTCTTTGCAAGAATTGTTCTCTTGTTTATGTGGAACACCCTTGGCTTCCGGCTTCCTCAAAACGAAAAACTGTGACGGAGTCATGTTTTGGCTGGTATTGGCTCACCCCTAACGGAACTCGCTTTTCGGTTTTCTCATCATAAATCATCCAGTTGGTATTTGTAGCTGGGTCCTAAAAGAAAGACAAGTTTAAAATTATAAGTCAATTTTAGTGGGTGCATTTTAGCCCCATTTAAGGATTTTGTCCATTTAAGCGCAATTCTCCTTGGTGAATGTGTTACATTTTGGGTGAAATGTACTGAAGGAAAACTTTGTAACGAGAGATAACGTAACCAGAAGGAGGCGATAGAAATGGGCGTAGCCCGTGTAGACGAATTGTACATCAGGGCGTAACTAGGCGATTAGGGCAGTACTAAAGGTAATCAATAAATTCCGTATGTCCTCGAGTAAGGCTCTTATAACCGCCCTTTCCCGAATAAGCGCCTACACCCTAAGCTAAAACCTGTTTCTATCGCTCCTTTATTAATGAAATACGTTCGGGTGGTCATCTGAACACAACATTATATCAATGACCCTGCATTAAGTGCGTGAAAAGCTTGGCCTATCAATCATTAATGGACCTTTTTAGCTTGCTGTTTTTGTTTTCTCAATACAGAACACGTGATATTGTCTAGGAAATTCGCCTTTAGTCTTTTCAAAATTCTGCATTCATATGCACATAGGACGTTCGCTGGGGTACCCTCAGTCGCGTGGTCTGAAATGGTGAGGTAACCCGCCTGTCCATATAATCTCTCATTTTAAATTGATCACGTTTGGATGATAGGTGGGGTGATCGTATGAGAGTTTATATGGACAGGCGGGTTACCTCACCTATCTGGGAAACCTCCACCTTCATGTAAACAGGCTCTTCGAGCTTTTTTGCAAATTCATGTATTTATCAGGGGGAGTTAACATTCTTAACTAGCATTTTATTTCTGTATAACCTTTAACATAATTCTGCAACAAATTTGAATATGGAGAAAAATAACAGCAAAAAAAGCAATTCCACCTAAGGGTTGTTTGCTGCGGTGTGTTTACTGATATTTAACAAATCGACCACAATTTTCCATGGTCTACATTCTTATAGACCATAGCAAGGACGTCATAAAATGTTCAAAACTCAAACGGAACCACGAGCCGCAGGCGAGTGGTTTCACTGCAAAGTTTTGAACATTCTGTGGCGTCAGTTCTATGGTCTATAAGAGT
The DNA here is from genome assembly GCA_942486025.1 of Porites evermanni. NCBI lineage: Eukaryota > Metazoa > Cnidaria > Anthozoa > Scleractinia > Poritidae > Porites > Porites evermanni. The sequence continues at coordinate 66,473 of CALNXI010001657.1, read as the reverse complement.
GCAGACCATGGAATATTGTGGTCGATTTGTTTTTAACAATAACACTTACTTTCAGTTTTCTTGGGAAGTTTCTGGGAAAATGTTACGTCATTTCCATGGTCTATACTCTCATAGACCATAACTCTCGACCAATCAGCGCGCAAGGATTTGCTCAGTTATTGTAAAAAAACATATTAATTTAATTATGTGGATTTATGTTCTTCTATACTTTATTATACTTGAAATTAGGTTATACTTAAAAGAGCACACAGCGAGTGTTTGTTTTAGATCAGGAATAAACCCTTACCGACTTAATGCCATTGAAAGCAGTGATGAAATATCCCATACCACCATAGTAAGTGGATTCATACTTATTAAAAGGGCTTCTTTTTTTTTCGTCAGCAGCCTCGTTTAAGATGTCCAAAAGAACGGTACCATCTCTAACCTTGGTGGTATGAGTTGCATCAGGTGGAATTGTCTTACCAACCCTTGCAACATCCCACTCCAGTTTTATGGTGACTTCAATTAATTGTACCTAGTTTAAGAAGAGAGTAAAGAAAGTTGTTTAGCCCCAACAAGAAAACTATTCATCTAACTCAACAGAGTTTGTGTTCGTTTAGCTCGACTATTGAATTTATGGTAAAACTTTAAATTTTCGGTGAGTTCGACAGCACAGTAGATCGAATAATGAAGTATATCGACACTATTTAGTTCGTTTCTTTTCGGTAGTAAAACAAATGTGCATTATTAGCCATTCGTGAGGTCAAGCTTAGGAAGGATGGATATTGGTAAAGTTCGTTTCTGCGTTTTAATCAAATTGTTAGTGTATGCTTCCATTGCTGAATATGGTCGTACGTAGTTACTGCTAGTACTGAATAGAACGTGTCTGGTGAGGATAAAGTATACCTAAATCTTTTCCCAAAAATTAATTAGCGAAACCAACAAGAAACCTTTCTAGAAGTGTACTTAATTTATTATTTACAGCAGTTTGTATTGGTACCTTCGAACGTCGCTTTCGAAAGTTTATGCAATCTATTCAATCTCTACGGATACGTCAGCTTAAATGCTCACTCTGCCTGTTTGGCCGATGTCGGCGGGTCGGTTTAAGGAAAAATCCTTACTTTTGGGGGCTGTTTAATTAACCATTATATTTTATCAGTATGATACCCTTCAATGGTTACGAAGTGAAATATGAACTTTTATTTTGTCTTCCTTTTATTTTAGAAATAAAGAAAAGAAAAAGAAAACAAGAAAGAAAACAGTAAAAGCAAACACCTGCCCAAACTGGTTAATTTGGGCTCAGTAAACGAGGAACTGTTGAGGTAGAAGACTTTTCTATATCGAACGTATTTCGCGGATCTTATTTTTAGCCTGTCAAGAATACTCGAAAGAAGAGCGCCCAAAGTGTTTGGAGAAAAGAGCGTCCGGGAAGTAGGACGAGATGCCGCGGTGCGATATTAAAACGACGGTTATTTTACAGTTTTTCTTAACTTCAAGGTTCCGAGAAGGGACGAGGCGCCCACGCTTTAGTACTACATGGAAACACTTATCAGTATAAACAGAGTTAAACGTCACCGTCAATAAAACTTGTCAAACTAACGGGCACCCAACGACCGAATGTTTCCAAATATGCCATAAGTTTCTGAGATTGTTTTCTCGATCGATCCTTTAGAAGCCTGTTTGATTGATTTGGAGCTGCCCTATAAACTATTTATCTGTTCGGATGTCTCAGGGGAACTTTGGTCGTATCGAAAACTTTTAGATGTTTCTTTTTTCGTCTCACCCCAAACTGTTAGCTACCCTGATGGGTCCAGTCGAAAGTTCGAGGACATGAATTGTAGCGGTACTTTCGTTAGAAGATTGAAGAGGACGCTTTGTCTTTATATCAAAATTTTNTCTTCTATACTTTATTATACTTGAAATTAGGTTATACTTAAAAGAGCACACAGCGAGTGTTTGTTTTAGATCAGGAATAAACCCTTACCGACTTAATGCCATTGAAAGCAGTGATGAAATATCCCATACCACCATAGTAAGTGGATTCATACTTATTAAAAGGGCTTCTTTTTTTTTCGTCAGCAGCCTCGTTTAAGATGTCCAAAAGAACGGTACCATCTCTAACCTTGGTGGTATGAGTTGCATCAGGTGGAATTGTCTTACCAACCCTTGCAACATCCCACTCCAGTTTTATGGTGACTTCAATTAATTGTACCTAGTTTAAGAAGAGAGTAAAGAAAGTTGTTTAGCCCCAACAAGAAAACTATTCATCTAACTCAACAGAGTTTGTGTTCGTTTAGCTCGACTATTGAATTTATGGTAAAACTTGAAATTTTCGGTGAGTTCGACAGCACAGTAGATCGAATAATGAAGTATATCGACACTATTTAGTTCGTTTCTTTTCGGTAGTAAAACAAATGTGCATTATTAGCCATTCGTGAGGTCAAGCTTAGGAAGGATGGATATTGGTAAAGTTCGTTTCTGCGTTTTAATCAAATTGTTAGTGTATGCTTCCATTGCTGAATATGGTCGTACGTAGTTACTGCTAGTACTGAATAGAACGTGTCTGGTGAGGATAAAGTATACCTAAATCTTTTCCCAAAAATTAATTAGCGAAACCAACAAGAAACCTTTCTAGAAGTGTACTTAATTTATTATTTACAGCAGTTTGTATTGGTACCTTCGAACGTCGCTTTCGAAAGTTTATGCAATCTATTCAATCTCTACGGATACGTCAGCTTAAATGCTCACTCTGCCTGTTTGGCCGATGTCGGCGGGTCGGTTTAAGGAAAAATCCTTACTTTTGGGGGCTGTTTAATTAACCATTATATTTTATCAGTATGATACCCTTCAATGGTTACGAAGTGAAATATGAACTTTTATTTTGTCTTCCTTTTATTTTAGAAATAAAGAAAAGAAAAAGAAAACAAGAAAGAAAACAGTAAAAGCAAACACCTGCCCAAACTGGTTAATTTGGGCTCAGTAAACGAGGAACTGTTGAGGTAGAAGACTTTTCTATATCGAACGTATTTCGCGGATCTTATTTTTAGCCTGTCAAGAATACTCGAAAGAAGAGCGCCCAAAGTGTTTGGAGAAAAGAGCGTCCGGGAAGTAGGACGAGATGCCGCGGTGCGATATTAAAACGACGGTTATTTTACAGTTTTTCTTAACTTCAAGGTTCCGAGAAGGGACGAGGCGCCCACGCTTTAGTACTACATGGAAACACTTATCAGTATAAACAGAGTTAAACGTCACCGTCAATAAAACTTGTCAAACTAACGGGCACCCAACGACCGAATGTTTCCAAATATGCCATAAGTTTCTGAGATTGTTTTCTCGATCGATCCTTTAGAAGCCTGTTTGATTGATTTGGAGCTGCCCTATAAACTATTTATCTGTTCGGATGTCTCAGGGGAACTTTGGTCGTATCGAAAACTTTTAGATGTTTCTTTTTTCGTCTCACCCCAAACTGTTAGCTACCCTGATGGGTCCAGTCGAAAGTTCGAGGACATGAATTGTAGCGGTACTTTCGTTAGAAGATTGAAGAGGACGCTTTGTCTTTATATCAAAATTTTGAAGAGACCAAAATTGTGAAATACTGTGTTCTGTCCGAGGTCTTTCTGATAAAAACAGTGCCTCATAGTGCTGTTTTACCTCAGATGTGATGTATAAAAAGTGTAAATGGTTGGTTTACACGCCCCCACAGTATTTTCACAAAGGGTTGTCATGTGAAAAAGTCAATCTCTGTAAACCGTAGGTAAGTGACCAGAAAAACTCCGAATATCTTAGGCGAATGGAACGGTTATCCATAATTTTTAGCCGTTTCTCGAACTTTAGAAATTTCTGGACAATATTTGCTCCTTTGAACAGCTATCAGTGTTACATTGCCCCTGAACTAGCTGCAACATTTGCATGCTTTATATATTTCCAAGAAAAATTACGCCTTTAATTAACTTCCAGAGAGAAATATCACACTGAATAATAAAAAAAAAACGCCTTTGAAAATTCGAAATCTTCTCGCAATTTGTAATGAGAAAGTTAGTTTCTGTATCTAAAGAGTAGATTTTTGAGGGGTCATATACCTTCAAAATTTTTAGTAATTAAATCGCGTTATGGAATAGCCTACCTCTTGATCGGCTTGCTCCATCCTTGAACAACACAAACCTATTTGTCTGGCCACAGTTTAAATTAAATGCTACCAGCATGATTCTTTATTTGTATATCAACCGAGGAACTTTCCTTCCAATCATATTCAAAGAGCGTAATCCTGTCAGGAGCCAACCTGCAGCAAATTCTGAGAATCTGACAAAGAAGAGGGACTGCTGGTGCCTAATTGTATTTCAAACTCAAATAAGTCGGTGCTGCAGGTTTTATCAATTTTTAGCGCCCAAAACGCGGCGCTTATTCTAGGGCCGCATTTGTTTTAAAATTGGAAGCGACAAAATTTTTTTTCTTTTAATTCAACAATAACAGGTGTCGCTATTTTTTTTGTAGTGTTCTAAATTTTTTGTTGTGAAATTTTATTAATTGTAAAGAGCGGTACTTTGTAGTTATTAATCGTAAAGGACGTCATTTACGATTAATAATTATTTCAAACATAGTTAAAGGGGTGGCGAATGGCGCCTCGAAAAACGTGGGTCTCGGAAAATTTTGGCAGGATCTCGAAATCTCGGAAGCGTTTTTGATAAGTCTCGAAGTCTCGTTTTTTCATGGTTTGTTTTTACTTTTTTTGAGTCTCGAAACGTTTCACCAGAGAGTCTCCGGCTCGGATTCTAACTAGGATCTCGGCGTCTCGGCGAGTCTCGGATTTTACCATTCGCCACCCCTAGTTAATAATCGTGAAAACCACGATTAATAGCTGCGTTTGACAGGCTTTGTAGTTAATAATGGTGAAATTTACGAATATTAACTATGTTTGGCAGGCTTTGTAGTTATTAATCGTAAGGTTATCAATTTCTTCAGAAATGTTAACTCAAAAGCTGACGGCCGCCGTTACTGAAAAGAAAACAAACTCAAACTTCTTTCTTCAAGGTTAGGGTGTCCAGTTCCTATTTTTTCCTATTTTTTGAGCATATTCCTATTTTCTCCTATTTTTAAACAAAACCTCCTATTTTTGCAAAAATATTGAAAATGGGATGATAGTTGTCTTGTATTTTAGAGTGAGATTTATCATAAAGCAAGTAGTATGTTGACTCTGGTTAGTAATATTAGCAAAAAAAATAGTTACATTACATTGGCTCTTTCCATGACCTCTATAATTTGCCCATTAGATAGGGGCACCCAACGAGAATATAGTTCAAAACCACTTAAACATAGCATTGTTGAACGTATTTGGTAGTTAAACGGTAGATATAGGCATATTTTTATCCCCTAAAAATTTTTCATCTGTTCGGATTTCCTAGCTGAAAGTCTAGTGATCCGAAAGTTATAGGGATCAAAACTTACCTTTTCGAAGATTTCAGCCAGAAAAAGGGCTCCCGAAAATTCTAGAGGCCTTTTTTAGGGTCAAAATCTGTTAAAAATGGGTAATTATACCATTTTGTAGATGTTCGGAAATCCTAGGAGAGGCAGACAAGCAAGAAATTGTACAACAAATGCTCCGAAAATTCTAGATCTCAAATCGTCTTCCGAACAGATATTTTTCGAAAACTGACGTTGGTTGCCCCTGATTAGAGTTCTGGTAACATCTTTGTTATAATTATTATTGTTACTTTTTGTGTAATTTTCTAGTGCACCTACATGTACATGTATCGATGAAATGTTGTAGTTCTCATGACTATTGAATAATATTGTGCATAGCCCACTGAAACTGCATTTCAGTCTCTCAACACTTCATGATGTAATTATTTTAAAGTCTTGCTCCCTTTTATGTTCATCTTTGAAACTGAAAACATGGTCAAGTTGCCCTTTAACAACACAGATCAGACAAATCATCCAATCAGCTTCTTGTTTAAAGAACCAATCACCGGCTGGATTCTGTATGCTACATGACAAGAACAGACTCAAGTTTAGTTTACAGCACTAGCTCTCTTGGTGAGCTCTTGTTCTCAGATATATCTAAGCAACTGACGAAGGATCCGATATTTTGGTTCCGAAACTGTTCTTGCAATCATAGCTAAGCAGAGTGTTACGTTCCTCTTAGAACTTAACCATAACACACTTACAATCTGGTACCAAATAGATCAGTGTCATTTTGCATACGTCGCAGAAAGGCTGGTTTGGTACTTAAAACTGTGCGATCTTTTAACTCAATCAATCATACTCTCAACCAGCTGTCGATTGTGGATTAATGGAAGGAAAGATTTCCATGGTACTTTTTAGTTCAATATCCTTTAATGACAATGCAATCGTAAGAAATTTCACTCTTTGAAGCTTTTCAAAGATTTGCCGCAAACTAGAAGGGAATTGTCATATGATCACCTTTGATTATACAACCGCGCTCGACCTGTAGTCAAGAATGTCATTCTGATTACAGCGTAACTGAGCCAAAAAACTAAACGTTACTGATCTTTATCACTCCTTCTAGGCCTCGAAAGTTGTTCTAAATCCTGCGAACGTAAAGGCTAAGGACTCGTGGCCTTTATTATAGCCCTGATGGGGTGCTGGGTGGCCTTAGTATGTCGACGAAAGTACTATTGATTTTCCTGTTTTTCTCCTATTTAATTTTTTTAATACAAAGTTTCCTATTTTTCCTATTTTCTCAATCCCGAGTTTCCTATTTTCCTATTTTTTTGAGCAACCATGCCCCTGGACACCCTGCAAGGTGCTTGTTTTTCTCCTATTTAATTTTTTTAATACAAAGTTTCCTATTTTTCCTATTTTCTCAATCCCGAGTTTCCTATTTTCCTATTTTTTTGAGCAACCATGCCCCTGGACACCCTGCAAGGTGCTTGTTTCAACAAGAATACATCGCAGAAATCTTTTCGAGAGGTCAAAGTTTTCATTCAGCTTCTTTTTTGATGGATTCTTTGTTTACGAAAGCTACTTTCTTTCGCTAATTTTTTCCAATAAACAGACATCGCGAGCAGGCGGCCTCGGTGAGTCGTACGTTTGTGCACGAAATAATGATAAACGGATAAGCGAGTGAAATTTCCGGAGTTCAAATTACTCTTCCATTGAATTTTGACTTAGAAAGAAGACATCTGTCTTAATCCTTCCCAAATGTAACGAAAATGAATTTGAGAGGAAAAATTCTCTACCGCAATTGTTTTCTTGCTTAAATCGTCGGCAATTTTAACGCGCTGTTGGTATTGTGTGTTTTCACATGACGTCATGGCGGCCATATTTGTGTCCCAAAACAATGAAACGGCGGCCATGTTTGTGTCCCAAACCAATCCTGTGGGAGTTGAACTCTTTTCTTTATGTAAAAGCTTTCTTTTGTTCCAATAAATTTGCACAGATGCTGGCCAAGTGAGTCAAAACACAGAATTACTGGCGTGAAATTACACTCTCCCTGTGAGAAACTTTATTATCGATGTTGACCACATTCCTGGACAAAATAATGGTTTTCAATTTAAGTTTAACTCAAAAGCTTTCAATATTTTTTTATTGCCAGAGGGGCAGCTTTGTTGCTGGCATTTTTCTATCCTCACCAAAAGCCGTCTTAATTTCGCGAAATAAGACCGGACTACTTCGTGATATCTTGAGATCACTTTGAGTTTAGTCTTTAATTTACTCGAGGAGGAAGAAGAGTATATTACATGGCCGCGCAGAGACACGAAATTTCTCTTCGAGTGCTGAAAAACATTTCATAATGAATTGAAAGTTACAAAATCCTGCCCAAAGACGTTTTGTAGTTGTTGAGTGTTACGTAGTAAAATTGCTTTCATGCGTTGCGTGACTTTCTCCTACTATGTCTACATTTTTGGATTATTCATGAATAATTAATTATAGCATGTTTTCATTTCAGCATGAGTCAGCGGATTTGCATCAGTTACTGAAATCATAAAATATGTCGAAAAGCTACTACTATTCGCCTGTTTAGTATTTTCTAGAACCCTTATGTCAAACGGTTTACAAGTTCCAAACGAGTTCTTTTGACGAACTAAGTTTTTTCCCACGAGCTGGAGTACTGTGTTTAGTAAGTGTGACGAAGGTCGATTTTCAAGTTCTGTGTTTAAAACTTGGCGGAAGCCGTAAGATGTTTGAAGTTCAAGTGAGAGTTTGTTATTATTGGCAGAAGCTGTTTAGTTTTACTAATAAGTTCAAGTCAAGTTTGTGTCGGCGGATGCTGTGTTTTAAAGCTCTGTAAAGACTATGTTCCTTTTGTATTAAACTTCCTTGTGTTAATTCGACATCCCTCCGTGCTAATAGTCAGTGTATAATTATCCTCAAACATTCCAACTCATAACATTGAGTTTTAGCCAATTCCATGCTCAACGTAATTTACTCCTTACCCATGCTTTACATATCTTTAATCAGTACATGAGACTGCTATGCTGTTTTTGAAGCCTGATTTGACTAAGAAAAACAGAGAATTCTTTTTTCACTGTTTATTTTGTTAGACTTGTTTTTCACCGCCAGTAACCTCATATTTGACTTAGGTCTAAACGTTTAGACCCAAGTCAAATTTAGAAGAATTTGTATGGAGTCATCAGAGCATAACTGGGCTAATATCTCAGAGACAATTTGTCCCGAAATGCTAGTTTTTGGCAAGTAGGCCTCTTGGATGTTTCTCTTTTCAGAATATCCTGACAAATCGATAATTTCACAAATTAACACCTTATTCTCACCACATTTCATTTCTTACTATTCCTGCGCATTTACAATTAATCAGTTCCACAACGACGACGCCGAAGTGTACCCTCCATAGCGTATTCTTTCAAAGATGAACTCGAGGCAAGAAAATAACTCAAAGCTTTCTTTTACAGCCAGAATTATAACTAGCTAAAGGCTTTTTACAGTTCTGTAAGCTTATGTCAAACCTGATACTTGGTCATATCGTTGTCTCCGCAAATCTTACAAACGTGATTTTCCGTATCCCGAATCATAGTTCAGTGTCAAGTTGTACAGATCTTGCTCCTTGATTTAAGCTTTATACATACTCCAGGTTTTTCTTTAGTTCTTGCAATAAATCCGGCTGTTAATAATTTTAAGACTCATGTAAAACGTTTGAAGCTGTGTACGATTTTCGCCAAAAGCCTTCACACAAGTAACTCTGTTTGAAGTCTAACGAAGGGATGTCGAATTGTCTTCACGAGGAGAAGCAAACGTGCTGCACCAACTAAGCGTACGCCAGTCCACTAAACACCTTAAACAGTGATTTCAAACCACATAGAGTAAGAAAAATGCTCGCTGAAGAAGTGGATCTATCCGCGGTATGCAAGCTTTGGGAAACAATTGTTGATGCGTCGATTGACTTTAAATTGGCTCTCCCTCGCGCACCGTTAAAATTTTTTTGTTGATTTCGCCATAAATGCGTGACTACTTTTCCTGGCGTCCGTTCCCTTCGATCACTGAAGTATACTTAATTTATTATTTACAGCTGTTTGTACGGGTACCTGCGAACGTCGCTTTCTAAAGTTTATGCAATCTATTCAATCTTTACGGATACGTCAGCTTAAATGCTCACTCTGCCTGTTTGGCCGACGTTGGAGGTCGGTTTAAGGAAAAATCGTTACTTTTTGGGGCTGTTTAATTACCATTATATGTTATCAGTATGATACCCTTCAATGGTTACGAAGTGAAATATGAACTTTTATTTTGTCTTCCTTTTATTTTAGAAATAAAGAAAAGAAAACAAGAAAGAAAACAGTAAAAACAAACACCTGCCCAAACTGGTTAATTTGGGCTCAGTAAACGAGGAACTGTTGAGAAAGAAGACTTTTCTATATCGAACGTATTTCGCGGATCTTATTTTTAGCCTGTCAAGAATACTCGAAAGAAGAGCGCCCAAAGTGTTTGGAGAAAAGAGCGTCGAGGAAGTAGGACGAGATGCCGCGGTGCGGTATTAAAACGATGGTTATTTTACAGTTTTTCTTAACTTCAAGGTTCCGAGAAGGGACGAGGCGCCCACGCTTTAGTACTACATGGAAACACTTATCAGTATATACAGAGTTAAACGTCACCGTTAATAAAACTTGTCAAACTACAGGCACCCAACGACCGAATGTTTCCAAATATGACATACGATAGATCCTTTAGAAACCTGTTTGATTGATTTAGAGCTGCCCTAAAAACTATTTATCTGTTCGGATGTCTCAGGGGAACTTTGGTCGTATCGAAAACTTTTAGATGTTTTTTTTTTCGTCTCACCCGAAACTGTTAGCTACCCTGATAGGTCCGGTCGAAAGTTCGAGGACATATTGTAGCGGTACTTTAACTAGAAGATTGAAGAGGACGCTTTGTCTTTATATCAAAATTTTAAAGAGACCTTTTCTGGAAATATCACAATGTCTTGTCATGTGAAAAAGTCAAGCTCTGTAAACCCTAGTCAGACGCCAGAAAAACTCCGAATATCTTGAATGGAATGGTTATCCATAATTTTTAGCTTTTCTCGAACTTTAGAAATTCTGGACAATATATGCTCCTTCGAACAGCTATTTTACATTGCCCCTAAACTAGCTGCAACATGTACATGCCTTATATATTTCCAAGAAGAACTTCGCCATAAATTAACTGACAGAGAAATATCATACTGAATAACAAAAAAACGCCATGAAAAATGCGAAATTCCCTAGCAATTTGTAATGAGAAAGTTAGTTTCTGTAAGAGCAGAGTTTTAGGGGTCATATGGCTGTAAAATGTGTACTAACTAAACTGCGTTATGGAATAGCCTACCTCTTGATCGGCTTGCTCCATCCTTGAACAGCACAAACCCACTCGTCTGGCCAGTTTAAATTGAATGCTGCCAGCATGATTCCTTATTTGTATATCAACTGAGGAACTTCCCTTCCAATCATATTCAAGGAGGATAATCCTATCAGGAGCCAACCTGCCGCAAATTCTGAGAATCTGACAAAGAAGAGGGACTACCGGTGCCTTATTGTATTTTAAACTCAAATAAGTCGGTGCTGCAAGTTTTATCAATTTTCAGCGCCAAAAACGCGGCGCTTATTCTAGGGCGACATTTATTTTAAAATTGGACATGACAAGGAATTTTTTTCTTTTAATTCAACAATATATTTTCTTTCTGAAAGAAAATCTTGCAGGAACTAACAGAAGCGTCTTCTGATTGTCACCATTCTTTTCTTGGGCACTTTTCAATAATTTATTGCTTCCAGTGGGAGTGGGTACTTAGGCATTAAGCGCAGCTGTTGGGAGAGGAACTTTTCTGTGTTTGACATTTGCGATCCAAGGACCCTTATAGACGAAAAATTTTAAGATGACTTTTCTGGGGTAAAAAAGTTTCGTCAAGAACTTTTTTTATGGCTTACAAAAAGTTTAACACAAGGTTCTGACTTTTATGTCAAGCAATTACAGTCCGGGAACCCCGCCTTATGATCACCCTGTTGAAACGACCACCTCGTGATTACGACCACATTCTTTCAAACCAAACGTAAAAAAACGGAGTTATTTTATTACTCTGAAGACAGTGTTGATGCGGCTACCTCTTTATTACGTCCAGGATTTTATGGCTCAACGGTGGTCCATTAACGGGGGTTCCAAAGTGATTGGACCTAACATAAAATACGGGAAAATGACTCCGAGGCTTCCTATTCTTAAGGTGGCTCGATAGGGTTTTTTAGGGTCAATACCTCCCAAGTCTGGGAATAAACCACTTCGCCATAAACAAAGATTTGGAAAATTGCCACCTCAGTTGTGTCAGATAAAGATGAAAATTTGTTATAATCATGGTTACAGCTACATCGGATTTGTCATAGCAACAAAATGACGCCATTACCTATTGTACTTGCAGCCGTGTTTCTCGGCAAGTGCTGGGAATTCTTCTTCCAAAATCGTCCACTGGAGCGTTTTCTTCCAATAGCCGCCTTAATGTTCGTGAAGTTTAAGTAAAATCTATTAGAGCGTTATCGAGATATTTTGTGATTAAGCTTTTATGACCAGAAATGCGGTAAAAAGTCGACATTCTTGATGTTCGGCCGTTATCTGTAGAGAACGAAGCGCTTTTGTGATGCAATTTCACCTTATAAATAGTAGTTTCAATCTTTTTGAAAAAATGTGTGAAAGATCATGGAGATAGCTCTTAGCCAGTTGCTACAAGGAGGAATTTAATTATTATGTTTAGAGGAGCCCTTGTTATCGGTTTTGAAAACATTTTGATCTAGATCTACTTAAACAAATAAGCGAATAATTTTGAAACCGCTGAACAGACTTTTTTAAAAAGTAAAGATTCTCCAGATTAACGGTCGTTTTATATGATCTTTGAGTTTCTTATTATTCAGTCTCCAACTTTCATGCATATTTCCTTGGACAGCAATAGCTAGCCTTTCTGCAAATTTCAAATGCATTGTTAGTTACTGCTGTCCACTTGAAAATGAAACCTAGAGACTATACACTTTTTTCAGGTTCTTTTGCAACCGCTGAGGTGGTTTATTCAATTGCAAGGATCATTTCCACTTTATATAGGAAGTTTTATAACCCACGTTGGATTGTAAAACGTTTGGGGAGCTAAGAAACAATTTTAAGAACTTCTGCAAACTGATCTCTCTCTACACATTAGCCAGAAACAAAAAATCGTAGGTCTTTCTTTCCAAGGGGCTTGGGGACTCCCATATGAAGGGGGCGGGGATGCTCGTCGTTTCGCTTAGGGGTGTACATTTCGGATTTTGGTCTCACTTAGGGTGTTCTAGGCAAAACGCAATTAAATTTAGCTGTAAAGGTCTCAGTTTAGGGTTGCACACGAAAAAATAATTAAAGAATCATATATTTTAAATTCGTTTTATTTACTCGATTCATGTAATCAAAGTTGAAAATGGTCTCTTTTAGCCGCAAGCGTTGACATTTTTGCACGGCATCTGGCGGCACATCAAAGAATTTGGAATTGAAGGGAAAAATCGCTAGTATACCTTTACCAGTAAAGCCAGAGTTCTTCAGGATCCTAAGCAACATGCCAATCAAAATATCACAAAGAGCTTTTCGCTATAAATGAAGAGCTATCACGCGGCGAAGCTTAAATTAGACATATCGAAATAGGAACTCATGTCAATGAAAGCATCAGAAGTGATTGTCACGTTCTCACTCAGAGTAGCAAAACAGCTGTGTACTCGACGAGTCGCTGCTGGTAAAAATCTGCTACACGGGGATATGCATTTTCTTTTCAAAGAGAAATGAATCAGAGCTGCTCTTCAGGCATAGGTTTTCTTTGGGCTAGCTAGAAAACTTCAGCTCATTTGTTCTTTGAAATCTTCATGGCGCTTTTTATAAAGAAAACTTTTACCGCTTTATCAGCTTTTTTTTATATTCTATTCCATCAATGTATTCAGTAAATGTATTAGTAGGTGAAATAATAGATTTTTGTTTTAGAAGTTCGCCAAGCCCCACCAGCATCCCTCAAAAAGCCAAATGATATCAAAGCTGTCGTTAAAAACAAAGTGTTTTACTCGTAGATCGTTGAACATACTCAAAGGAGAGGGCAAAATTTCCTGGAGATAGGCATTCAATTTTTTACCCACGAGGTTACAAAGAGAAAATGCAGTGATTATTAGATTTAGTGTAACCATCAGGTACGTTCTACGCATGAGGTTACAGAGAGCCGAGACGCAGTGATTACTAGCTTTTAGTGTGACCATCAGTTATGTTCTACCCACCATGTTACAGAGAGCCGAAATGCAGTGATTATTAGATTTTAGTGTGACCATCAGGTATGATCTACCCACGAGGTTACAGAGAGCCGAAATGCAGTGATTATTAGATTTTAGTGTAAACAGCACAGGGGCACCCAACGAGAATATAGTTCAAAACCACTTGAACATAGCAGTGTTAAACGTATTTTAGTATTTAAACGGTAGATAAAGGCATATTTTTATCTCCTAAAATCTTTTATCTGTTCGGATTTCCTACAGTAGCTGAAAGTCTAGTGATCTGAAAATTATAAGGATCAAAACTTACCTTTTCGAAAATTTCAACCAGAAAAAAGGCTCCTGAAAATTCTAGGTGACCTTTTTTAGGGTAATAACCAAATACAAACTTCGGTCCTAACAGTTAAAGATCCGTTAAAAATGGGTAATTATACCATTTTTTAGATGTTCGAAAATCCTAGGAGAGGCAGGCAAGCAAGAAATTTGACAACAAATGTTCCGAAAATTCTAGATATCAAATCGTCTTCCGAACAGATATTTTCCGAAAATTGACGTTGGGTGCTCCTGACATCAGGTATGTTCTACCCACGAGGTTCAAAGAGTAAAGGCAGTAATTATTAGATTTTAGTGTAACCATCAGTATGTTCTACCAACGAGGCTATGGAGAGCAAATGCAATGATCATTAGATTATACTGCAACCATCAGAACCATCAGGTTATCATCTACCCACGAGGTTGCAGAGAGCAAATGCAGTGACAATTAGTAGTTTTTAGTGCAACCATCAGGTAAAGTTTCTCCATAATAGAAAAGTTTTTTGCTAGGGTTAAACAAGTATGGCTTTCATGAGTTTCAGTAGAAAGGTGCAAGAAATTATCAGCATAATTATAGCACACAAACATTGTCATCTAACTCCTGGCACTTAGCCGAAATAAGACGCCAAGTAATGAAACATATAACGACCTGAAAAATCGTCCTCAAATGGTCTCGATAAGTAATTTATACTTAATTTTGCGAAAGAAATTGTTGTTTGTTCCGTGTTGCCCATTGAAAAAGTGAGGAGTCATCACATGACATTAGGTATATTTTGAAATTAACAATTAATGAATGAGGCTGAGTATCTTATGAAGAATTATGGAGATCGAGAAGGGTGTTATCCGTTGAGGCCGTAGGCCGAGGCTGATAACACTCTCCGAGATCTCCATAATTCTTCATATGATACGAAAGCCGAATACAATAATTGTTTCATTATTCATTCAAAATAATTCCTAGTTTACGACACTGTAAAAACATAGCTAAACATGCTTACCTCCATCGATCCATCGATGCTAAGTTCATCTATGAGGGTTGTTCAGTTCCGCAAATATTCTTCAAATAGCAGATGTCGCCCTCCGAGTTGTCTTCTTTCTGTTCTTGCCATGTTTTTAGCTATTATTTCTTCTAGTTCTTACTCTTGAAACGAGTGAAATGTCCGCCATTTTTGTTTCCACAACCAAAACAACTCAACCTCGTCCCCGGGTCTTCTCGGTTAACGGTGCATTAACCTGCAAAAACGCTGCATTTTTGACGTCATTTCCGCGTTTGGTTTACGCTGTTCTCAGAAAACGAAACCACGTTTTGTGACACTTAAAAATTTTTTCAGGTCGACTGCCGGTCAAGATTGTCAAAACACTAAATGACCGGCAGTCTACCCTGCTAGCAGAGTCGCTTCGATCTATCCTAGATAAGTCGGGAATGGGGAAAGAGGAAAGAGGAAAGAGGAAAGAGGAAAGAGGAAAGAGGAAAGAGGAAAGAGGAAAGAGGAAAGAGGAAAACGGAAAACGGAAAGAGGAAAGAGGAAGTAGAAAAAAGTTCTAAGTGTCACAAGACATGGTTTCGTCTTCTGAGCCCAGCGTAAACAAAACGCTAAACTTGAGATCTATAAACTGTTTCAGGATCGCTTGACTTTTCTAATCGACATATGATAGTTTAGATTAGGTGGATTTTTTCGATTTGTCAAATTTATTGAGAATATAGGACTGCCGGTCATTTAGTGTTTTAAAAACCTTGACCGGCAGTCGACCTGAAAAAAGTTTTAAGTGTCACAAAACATGGTTTCGTTTTCCGAGCCCAGCGTAAACCAAACGCTAGACTTGAGATCAATAAAGCATTTTAGGATCGCTTGACTTTTCCTAATCGACATATGGTAGTTTGGATTGGTTGGGATTCTTAGATAAGTCAGATTTATTTAAAATACTGGACTGCCGGTCATTTTCAAGACACTAATAGTGTCTTGAAAACCTTATTGGTTACAGGCCATACAGCAACAGCATTAAACGCTGGCATATCAACACGCACAGCCACTGAATGAAAGCAACGGTCACGATCAAGTTCTTTAAAACCGACCAACGCGCCCAACCTACCACTGTTATGGTAAGCATTTATGCTGAAGGTGTTACAGCTGATTTCAGTGCTGTGTATACACCCTCATTTTTAGACATGATTCGACGGTCATGATTCGACCGAGAGGTTACCAAGCAGTGAAGTATTTTACCTTGAATATCCTACAGGAATCAAAGCACACAATCTGAAAGTTACTTTAATGATAACTTGAATGTTCCTCTTGTAATTCAGAAAAAGAGGACTGTGATCCATAATTTGTTCTCCTTTTCAGACAACAGCCTCTCATACAAGTCACGCAACCTAATCGCAATACATGTTATCGGGCGTGTGGACGTCTCGATCAATAATCCGAATATCTTGAATGGAATGGTTATCCATAATTTTTAGCTTTTCTCGAACTTTAGAAATTCTGGACAATATATGCTCCTTCGAACAGCTATTTTACATTGCCCCTAAACTAGCTGCAACATGTACATGCCACATATATTTCCAAGAAGAACTTCGCCATAAATTAACTGACAGAGAAATATCATACTGAATAAAAAAAAAACGCCGTTAAAAATACGAAATTCCCTAGCAATTTGTAATGAGAAAGTTAGTTTCTGTAAGAGCAGATTTTTAGGGGTCATATGGCTGTAAAATGTTTACTAACTAAATTGCGTTATGGAAAAGCCTACCTCTTGATCGGCTTGCTCCATCCTTGAACAACACAAACCCACTCGTCTGGCCACAGTTTAAATTAAATGCTGCCAGCATGTTTCCTTATTTGTATATCAACTGAGGAACTTCCCTTCCAATCATATTCAAGGAGGGTAATCCTATCAGGAGCCAACCTGCCGCAAATTCTGAGAATCTGACAAAGAAGAGGGACTACCGGTGCCTAATTGTATTTTAAACTCAAATAAGTCGGTGCTGCAAGTTTTATCAATTTTCAGCGCCAAAAACGCGGCGCTTATTCTAGGGCGACATTTATTTTAAAATTGGACACGACAAAGAATTTTTTTTCTTTTAATTCAACAATATATTTTCTTTCTGAAAGAAAATCTTGCAGGAACTAACAGAAGCGTCATCTGATTGTCACCATTCTTTTCTTGGGCACTTTTCAATAATTTATTGCTTCCAGTGGGAGTGGGTACTTAGGCATTAAGCGCAGCTGTTGGGAGGCGCGAGGAACTTTTCTGTGTTTGACATTTGCGATCCAAGGACCCTTATAGACGAAAAATTTTAAGATGACTTTTCTGGGGTAAAAAAGATTGGTGAACTTTTTTTATGGCTTACAAAAAGTTTAACACAAGGTTCTGACTTTTATGTCAAGCAATTACAGTCCGGGAACCGCGCCTTACTATCACCCTGTTGAAACGACCACCTCGTGATTACGACCATATTCTTTCAAACCAAACGTAAAAGAACGGAGTCATTTTATTATTCTGAAGACACTGTTGATGCGGCTACCTCTTTATTACGTCCAGGATTTTATGGCCCAACGGTGGTCCATTAACGGGGTTCCAAAGTGATTGGACCTAACATAAAATACGGGAAAATGACTCAGAGGCTTCCTATTCTTAAGGTGGCTCGATAGGGTTTTTTAGGGTCAATACCTCCCAAGTTTGGGAATAAACTACGTCGCCATAAACAAAGATTTGGAAAAATTGCCACCTCAGTTGTGTTAGATAAAGATGAAAATTTGTTATAATCAGGGTTACAGCTACATCGGAGTTGTCATAGCAACAAAATGACGCCATTACCTATTTTACTTGCAGCCGTGTTTCTCGGCAAGTGCTGGGAATTCTTCTTCCAAAATCGTCCACTGGAGCGTTTTCTTCCAATAGCCGCCTCGATGTTCGTGAAGTTTAAGCAAAATCTATTAGAGCGTTATCGAGATATTTTGTGATAAAGCTTTTATGACCAGAAATGCGGTAAAAAGTGGACAATCTTGATGTTCGGGCGTTATCTGTAGAGAACGAAGCGCTTTTGAAATGCAATTTCACCGTATTAATAGTAGTTTCAATCTTTTTGAAAAAATGTGTGGAAGATCATGGAGATAGCTTTAGCCAGTTGCTACAAGGAGGAATTTAATTATTATGTTTAGAGGCGCCCTTGTTATCGGTTTTGAAAACATTTTGGTCTAGATCTACTTAAACAAATAAGCGAATAATTTTGAAACCGCTGAATAGATTTTTTTAAAAAGTTAAGATTCTCCAGATTAACGGTCGTTCAGTATATGACCTTTGAGTTTCTTATTATTCAGTCTCCAACTTTAATGCATGTTTTCGTGGGCAGCAATAGCTAGCATTACTGCAAATTTCAAATGCATTGTTAGTTACTGTTGTTCACGTGAACATGAAACCTAAAAACTATACACTTTTTTCAGGTTCTTTTGCAACCGCTGAGGTTGTTTATTCAACTGCAAGGATCATTTCAACTTTTATATAGGAAGTTTTATAACCCACGTTGGATTGTAAAACGTTTGGGGAGCTAAGTAACAATTTTAAGAACTTCTGCAAACTGATTTCTCTCTACACATCAGCCAGAAACAAAAAATCGCAGGTCTTTCTTTCCAAGGGGCTTGGGGACTCCCATATGAAGGGGGCGGGGATGCTCGTCGTTTCGCTTAGGGGTGTACATTTCGGATTTTGGTCTCACTTAGGGTGTTCTGGGCAAAACGTAATTAAATTTAGCTGTAAAGGTCTCAGTTTAGGGTTACACGCGAAAAAATAATGAAAAAATCGTATATTTTCAATTCGTCTTATTTACTCGATTCATGTAATCAAAGTTGAAAACGGTCTCTTTTAGCCGCAAGCGTTGACATTTTTGCACGGCATCTGGCGGCACATCAAAGAATTTGGAATTGAAGGGAAAAATCGCTAGAATACCTTCACCAGTTAAGCCAGAGTTCCTCAGGATCCTAAACAACATGTCAATCAAAAAATCACAAAGAGCTTTTCGCTATAAATGAAGAGCTATCACGCGGCGAAACTTAAATTAGACATATCGAAATAGGAACTCATGTCATATGAAAGCATCAGAAGTGATTGTCACGTTTTCACTCAGTGTAGCAAAACAGCTGTGTACTCGACGAATCGCTGCTGGTAAAAATCTTCCACACGGGGATATGCATTTTCTTTTTAAAGAGAAAGGAATCAGAGCTGCTTTTCAGGAATAGGTTTTCTTCGGGCTAGCTAGAAAACTTCAGCTCATTTTGTTCTTTGAAATCTTCACTGCGCATTTTATAAAGAAAACTTTTACCGCTTTATCAGGTTTTTTTATATTCTATTCCATCAATGTATTCAGTAAATGTATTAGTAGGTGAAATAACAGATTTTTGTTTTAGAAGTTCGCCTAGCCCCATCAGCCTCCCTCAAAAAGCCAAATGATATCAAAGCTGTCGTTAAAAACAGAGTGTTTTACTTGTAGATCGTTGAACATGCTCAAAGGAGAGGGCAAAATTTCCTGGAGATAGGCATTCAATTTTTTACCCACGAGGTTACAAAGAGAAAATGCAGTGATTATTAGATTTAGTGTAACCATCAGGTACGTTCTACGCATGAGGTTACAGAGAGCCGAGACGCAGTGGTTATTAGCTTTTAGTGTGACCATCAGTTATGTTCTGCCCACCAGGTTATACAGAGAGCCGAAATGCAGTGATTATTAGATTTTAGTGTGACCATCAGGTATGTTCTACCCACGAGGTTACAGAGAGCCGAAATGCAGTGATTATTAGATTTTAGTGTAAACAGCACAGGGGCACCCAACGAGAATATAGTTCAAAACCACTTGAACATAGCAGTGTTAAACGTATTTTAGTATGTAAACGGTAGATAAAGGCATATTTTTATCTCCTGAAATTTTTTATCTGTTCGGACTTCCTAGCCGAAAGTCTAGTGATCTGAAAACTATAGGGATCAAAACTTACCTTTTCGAAAATTTCAACCAGAAAAAAGGCTCCTGAAAATTCTAGGTGACCTTTTTTCGGGTAAAAATCCGTTAAAAATGGGTAATTATACCATTTTTTAGATGTTCGAAAATCCTAGGAGAGGCAGGCAAGCAAGAAATTTTACAATAAATGTTCCAAAAATTCTAGATCTCAAATCGTCTTCCGAACAAATATTTTCCGAAAATTGACGTTGGGTGCCACTGACATCAGGTATGTTCTACCCACGAGGTTACAAAGAGTAAAGGCAGTAATTATTAGATTTTAGTGTAACCATCAGTATGTTCTACCAACGAGGCTACAGAGAGCAAATGCAATGATCATTAGATTATAGTGTAACCATCAGAACCATCAGGTTATCATCTACCCACGAGGTTGCAGAGAGCAAATCTAGTGACAATTAGTAGATTTTAGTGCAACCATCAGGTAAAGTTTCTCCATAATAGAAAAGTTTTTTGCTAGGGTTAAACAAGTATGGCTTTCATGAGTTTCAGTACAAAGGTGCAAGAAATTATCAGCATAATTATAGCACACAAACATTGTCATCTAACTCCTCGCACTTAGCCGAAATCAAGACGCCAAGTAATGAAACATATAATGAACCAAAAATCGTCCTCAAATGGTCTCGATAAGTAATTTATACTTAATTTTGCGAAAGAAATTGTTGTTTGTTCCATGTTGCCCATCGAAAAAGTGAGGAGTCATCACATGACATTAGGTATATTTTGAAATTAACAATTAATGAATGAGGCTGAGTATCTTATGAAGAATTATGGAGATCGAGGAGGGTGTTATCCGTTGAGGCCGTAGGCCGAGGCGGATAACACTCTCCGAGATCTCCATAATTCTTCATATGATACGAAAGCCGAATTCAATAATTGTTTTATTATTCATTCAAAATAATTCCTAGTTTACAACACTGTAAAAACATAGCTAAAACATGCTTACCTCCATCGACCCATCGATGCTAAGTTCATCCTTGAGGGTTGTTCAGTTCCGCAAATATTCTCCAAATAGCAGATGTCGCCCTTCGAGTTGTCTTCTTTCTGTTCTTGCCATGTTTTTAGCTATTATTTGAATTTCTTCTAGTTCTTACTCCTGAAACGAGTGAAATGTCCGCCATTTTTGTTTCCACAACCAAAACAACTCAACCTCGTCCCCAGGTCTTCTCGGTTAACGGTGCATTAACCTGCAAAAACGCTGCATTTTTGACGTCATTCCCGCGTTTGGTTTACCCTGTTCTCAGAAAACGAAACCACGTTTTGTGACACTTAAAACTTTTTTTCAGGTCGACTGCCGGTCAAGATTGTCAAAACACTAAATGACCGGCAGTCTACCCTGCTAGCAGAGTCGCTTCGATCTTTCCTAGATAAGTCGGGACGGGGAAAGAGGATTGAGGAAAGAGGAAAGAAGAAAGAGGAAAGAGGAAAGAGGAAAGAGGAAAGAGGAAAGAGGAAAGAGGAAAGAGGAAAGAGGAAAGAGGAAAGAGGAATGCGGAAAGAGGAAAGAGGAAAGAGGAAGCTGCTTTAAGTTCTAAGTGTCACAAAACACGGTTTCGTCTTCTGAGCCCAGCGTAAACCAAACGCTAAACTTGAGATCTATAAACTGTTTCAGGATCCCTTGACTTTTCTAATCGACATATGATAGTTTAGATTAGATGGATTTTTTCGATTTGTCAAATTTATTGAGAATATAGGACTGCCGGTCATTTAGTGTTTTAAAAACCTTGACCGGCAGTCGACCTGAAAAAAGTTTTAAGTGTCACAAAACATGGTTTCGTTTTCTGAGCCCAGCGTAAACCAAACGCTAGACTTGAGTTCTATAAAGCATTTCAGGATCGCTTGACTTTTCTTAATCGATATATGGTAGTTTGGATAGGTTGGGATTCTTAGACAAGTCAGATTTATTTAAAATACCGGACTGCCGGTCATTTAATGTTTTGAAAACCTTAACTGGTTACCGGCCATATAGCAACAGCGTTAAACGTTGGCATCAGCAACGCGCACAGCCACTGAATGAAAGTAACGGTCACGATCAAGTTCTTTAAAACCGACCAAACGCGCCCGACCTACCACTGTTATGGTAAGCAATTATGCTGAAGGTGTTAATGTTCTTGTGACATTCTTCGCACTGAAGTGTAAATGGTTAACCGAGCGGTCGCTTTGATCATCGGAGCGACCTGTCAACTTTGCAACCTCGTTCCCAGGGTTCTCTCCTACCCGTACTTTGATGATTTAACTGATTAAATTACGGGACAGTAATTTTACTGCTTGTAGCTCCTCATGAGGGGTTTAATTCAAACTTTCTGACGAGCACCCCCTCATTTCATATGGGAGTCCCCCTGGGCTTTCTTTTATGCGGGTGTTTATTTAACGCTGTGGGGAACTGCCCTCGGAAGGGATGTACTCCTATAAATGGGCTACACGGGAATGTGCCACTCAACAGACTAAATTTTTTACCACCCTCAGTCTGAAACAAGGTATAAAAATGGCCCTTTATATCTGGAAAAGGGGTATATTTTACTTCAGTTTGACTTTGGTTTAGTTTCCGCATACTGTAATTCCTGATTATTCTCGATCAAGCTTAGGTGCGAAACTACGCTCCTTTCGTCGTTTTTTACCGAGCCGGCGACAGGGGCAGGATTCCTACCGTAAATGACCTAATAGACGCCTACTTCCAAATAACCGCCTCCTATACGTTGTTAAAATTGTATTAGACGCCCCTCTCTAAACACCACCATGTCTAATAGACGCCCACAGGAGAATTACTCAAAATACTAGGAAAGAGCAAAAAGAAGCAAAATCATTCAATTCATTCAGTTTCTTGCTTCATTAACAATTAGGCTTTGCGTATTTCATTTTGTTCAAAGTCAAGTTCAAATCAAAACAAAACTTTCAAACTCTCCAGCAAATTCTTTCACAACGGCAGACTGATCAATTTATCTGTTGATTTCTTCTGCAAAACGTCAAGTTTTCCTGTTATTTTTTAACCATGCAGAAGCTAAGTAAGGACGAAATAGTACCAACTTGAAGAAATACAAATTTGCCTCGATTCATGTTAACTAAATTTGCATCACTGTTACATGTAAATTGCGGGTGGTATTCACCAACGGCAAAATACTGAAACCTTGTCATACGGCAGAAGACTAAACGATAAACCATCGGACTCTTTCGCTTTTCGCCGTATTGATAATATTTCGTCCATTATGAAATCGCCAGCAACAGAAATACATTCGAACTCGGCAATCGAACTCCAGGTTTATCACCTGATCACATGTTATCAGGCAGGTACAAAAGTCGGACCGGATCAACTCGGACCGCCAGTCCGGGTCGGATCAACTCGGATCGACTCGGACCAACTCGGATCGAATGAAAAAATAAAGATAAAATAAAATTGGACTCGGATCAACTCGGATCATAAAAAAAAAAAAACAACTCGGATTATAAAAAGAAAAATAAAATCAGTCGGTATCACTTAAGTTTCACCCGCCATTTTGTTTTTTTCTCACGAACTCGTGGTCGCGTAAATTAATTTTATTTTTAATTTTATTAATTTTAATGATACACTAGTGAGCAGCACACATGCACTTCCAGTGAACATTTTCAACTTGGAAGGAGGAGAAATCATGCACGCCCGGGACAACGAAAATTTTCGTACCCCTTGCGAGAATTGAACTCACGACCCTCCGAATACTACATGTTTATCGGACGTTCCAACCACTGAACCGGAGGGTCGCGAGTTCGATTCTTGCCCGGGGCATGGAAATTTCCTTTTTCCTGGGCGAGCATGGTTTCTCCTCCTTCCAAGTTGAAAATGTTCACTGGAAATGTATGTGTGCTGCTCACTAGTGTATCATTAAAACTAAGTTTCAGAAGTCCTGCAGAAAAAAATAAATAAATAAACAGGAACAAACTGAACAAACACTCTTCGGTAACTATCTGAATGCGATCAACAGACCAGGCTTTTGATGCTTTTCTCATAAATAATTCAGTAGTCTAATAAATGAGCAAATATATACATTCTGGGCGACTGAAACTATATATAATTTCTTTACTGTCGAAACACAACCACGAGTTTATAACGTGATCGGAGAGGAACTGGCACTAGTAAAACAAAATGGCGCCTGAAAGGCACGGTAAGCACTTGTTTCCATATCTCAAACCGCCCTCTCCCTTTTCACTTACACTTACATGAAATTTCTAAGTTTCTTGACTCAGCGACTTAGTTTCTGCTCAACAAATGTCGTCAAAGTGCAAGTCTCTTCAATTTTAAAGGAAAAAAAAATTTTAGAGAGAAGAGCAGGAATCGATCCCGGGGTGCTAAATCAGTAGTCACATGCCCCAACCACTCGACCACCGAGGATTCGCTGCAGGGAGAGGGAGTAATTTAACTACTGTAGCGAAAGCCCTAACCCTAAATAAAAGCTAACCGTTAACCCTAATCAGT
This sequence comes from Porites evermanni, assembly GCA_942486025.1. NCBI lineage: Eukaryota > Metazoa > Cnidaria > Anthozoa > Scleractinia > Poritidae > Porites > Porites evermanni. The sequence goes on along the minus strand of CALNXI010001657.1, from coordinate 42,040 downwards.
ATTTTCAGTGCTTAACCCTAATAAGTATGGTCAGTGCTTAACCCTAATCACTATAGTCAGGGCTCACTCATATATGTATACATATATGCAATTACTTTGTGTAGGCATCACAAGGTATCCAAGGGCAGTTTGAGATATGGAAACTAGCGTTTACCGAAAGGCACGAAGAAAAAAAGGATGATCTGGCCTTTTTTACCCTCCAAATGGGTTAAACTTTCAGTTTTGCTGATTTCATTTAATTGTTTTGATTGCTTCGAGTTGATCCGAGTCCAATTTTATTTTATTTTTATTTTTTTATTCGATCCGAGTCGATCCGAGTTGATCCGACCCGGACTGGCGGTCCGAGTTGATCCGGTCCGACTTTTGTACCTGCCTCATGTTATCATAATTTCTGTATCATGTCGCTGCTTTCCAGGCAACAAAGCTTTCCTCTATCTTCAGGTAAAACGCATTTGTCGGGATTCTAGCTTCGTTACAGTTATGTCCTTTAGTGCTAAGCTTTCCTTGCCAGCCAGATTTTTCTCTCACTGTTTCGGATACCACGGCAGAATTCTCAATTGTTTTTGCAACCGTTTACGTACTGCGAGGCGATACGTCACGTGATTAGTGTCGAATCATGATAGGTCGAATCATAACCGTCGAATCATGTCTGAAAATCCGAATGTATACATAGCACTGAAATCAGCTGTAATGTTCTTGTGACATTCTTCGCACTGAAGGTGTAAATGGTTAACCGAGCGGTCGCTTTAATCATCGGAGCGACCTGTCAACTTTGCAACCTCGTTCATTTAACTGATTAAATTACGGGACAGTAATTTTACTGCTTGCAGCTCCTTGTGAGGGGTTTAATTCAAACTTTCTGACGAGCCCCCCCTCATTTCATATGGGAGTTCCCCTGGGCTTTCTTTTATGCGGGTGTTTATTTAACGCTGTGGGGAACTGCCCTCGGGAGGGATGTACTCCTATAAATGGGCTACACGGGAATGTACCACTCAACAGAGTATATTTTTTACCACCCTCAGTCTGAAACAAGGTATAAAAATGGCCCTTTATATCTGGAAAAGGGGTATATTTTTCTTCAGTTTGACTTTGGTTTAGTTTCCGCATACTGTAATTCCTGATTATTCTCGATCAAGCTTAGGTGCGAAACTACATTCCTTTCGTCGTCGTTTTTCGGCGACAGGGGCAGGATTCCTACCGTAAAAGACCTAATAGACGCCTACTTCCAAATAACCGCCTCCTATACGTTGTTAAAATTGTATTAGACGCCCCTCTCTAAACACCCCCCTGTCTAATAGACGCCCGTATGAGAATTACTCAAAATACTAGGAAAGAGCAAAAAGAAGCAAAATCATTCAATTCATTCAGTTTCTTGCTTCATTAACAATTAGGCTTTGCGTATTTCATTTTGTTCAAAGTCAAGTTCAAACTAAGGATAGAGTAACGATGACACCGCAGTAACCCTGAGCGAGGATTGTGACATCGATGTTGGGATTTGAAATAGCGATATGGACCTCTAGACAGCCTAAATGAATCATTTGGTGGGGTGGATATTCCTTATATTTTTAAAATCTCTTCATATTTTCGCCGAAAGCATATTAGTTTTGTTGAACTTGTTACAGTTATGAGAATAAAAGTCTGTCTCTTTCAAACGCCTTCCATCTATTAAACGCCCTCGCTTGGACCCTTAAAATTAAATAGACGCCCCGGGCTTTTATAAGGTCATGTACGATATTTTTACAATTATTGTCTGGAACAGGGTCGCAAATTCATCTTTTCTTGCCTGGAACAGTTCCAGAGTCTCGCCGCACACCCCAAAGTTAATATATGGGAGTAACCCCCAGGTGGTAACTGTGACGTCATGCAAAATGATCTCGATCTTGGCTGCCATTTTAGACAGATTTTACTGGGAATTTAGTTTTATTGAATTAGCTGGTATAGAAACTAAACCTTACGTTTTCTTCCTTGAAATTAAAACTATTATTATACCTTAACTTTGCTGTTTTGGGTACTGTCTCTATCTGTTTTTAGGACAAAAAAGGCCATAACAACTCGTATAATTTCCTACGTTCGATATATTAAATTTCTACCATGACTCTGAGGCTTTCCGGTCATTTTTCTATATTTGGTTTGGTTTTCTTTGTGCTCAAGTCTCTGGGAATTTCGAAACAATGGAGTCTTGAAAAATTTCCAATTTTGACCCTAAAGCCTCGGATTCATGTCAGAATCGACTGTGGGCTATACGCCATTTGCACAATGGCGTGGTTTTACTACTACGACCACAATCCTTTTCGTTTTCATATTCAATTTTTGTAATCCCGCCGAGGTTTAAATAACAAAGGACCTAACTTGCACAAGAAGGAAAAACCCTGAAGGATTCTGGTCGTGGTAGTAAAATAATGTCATCATGCAATTGGCCTATTGACCTCATATTACTTAAAGAGAATTTTCACTCACGTGACCAGCATCTATGCAAATTTATTGGAACGAAAAACAACGTTTACATAAGAAAAAAGTTCAACTACCAGGACCGCTTTGGGACACCAACATGGCCGCCGTTTTATTGTTTCACAACATGGCGGGCTTGACGTCATCTCAAAAGGTTCTATACGTTATGTTTCTTAATGTACCCGGTGGTCACCAGATTTACTTAAATGTAAAAGTTAGGAAAAAACTTCAAGGTTCTGGTATCCCATGCCCCACCTTTGTGACGGTTAGTTTCTAGTTACAGAAAAAGATCATGCTTTCAATGGCGGTCAAGAAACACAGGGCAACCAATCTTATACCAACAAATCTTTGACCAGAGCTCTCAACTGTTGGGATATCAGTAACGGGTCCATGGAATGAGAGTTTTTCATGCATTAAAACTGTAACAGAGCCATCCTTTGGCTTGTACTGGCTCACTCCTACGGGCGCATGCTCTCTGGTGTGGTTGTCGTGGATCATCCAATAGATGCCTGCTTGAGGAATCTGAAACAAAGCAAGACAGTTCCAAGGTTTGCAACAGCTTGATTCTTTTAGACAAGCTGATACATAATAATTATTAGTAAAATCCAGCTAGTGGTCTATTATCAATGCTGCTTTCTGATTGGTTGAGCTACTACTAGGCTATATGTTATAGCCCACTAGTAGCGAAAAGCGCCAGATTTTTGGCGGCAAAAAAGGGATTAAAGTCTTACTTTAACTAGCTAAAGTTGTTTCGTCTCGATATTTTTGAACAACTAGTTGGATTTTACTAAAACAATTATTCCTCTCGCCCTCATGGCCTCTGAGTCAATAGCCCATGAGGCCGAAGGCCTCATGGGCTATTGACTCAGAGGCCATAATTGTTAATGATACTACTAATACTAATCTATTTTTTATATAGCGCATATTCTATGAAAATAATCATATGTGCATCATAATCTTGAAAAAAAAAATCCATATTAAAAATAACTAATTTATTACAATCTCATATGATAACGTACTAAAAACATCTAAAGAAACGTTAAAGAAGGAATCCTATGTACATAATTCATTAAAAATATATATGTATTACAAATATCTAATTGATTACCATGATAAAAAATGTTGGAAACTGAAAAATAGCTAAAAACGTATCCTATGTGTTTTTAATCTAAATAATTCATAAAAAAAAAACCCACGTTTACTATTGTAAAACGGTTAAAAGTAATTATAATAATAATAATAATAATAATAATAATAATAATGAATAATATTTACTATTATAACAATAAAAACAAGATAATGAATTAATTATACGTCTTCGTAAATAAATGTCTTAAGTGATCTTTTACAAAATGTCAATGGTTGCTGCTTGGCTAATATTTAAAGGTAGTCTGTTCCAAAACATTGAAGCAGCAATCATAAACGAGCAGTCACCCATGTCATGGGGGTTACTCGCTTCAAAGACTTTAGGGACGGAGACTTTGAGAGACCTCGAACCGCCTATTGTAAGAATCGGGTTATAAAATTAGTTAATAAAAATTAGCTTTATTTTATGTCTAGCTGAATTTATGAAAACGAACCTAACGAAATTTGCAGTCATTTTAATGAAAAAGGTCAAGAAGGCGAACGATGTTCTCTCACTGAAGTGTTCGAGTTTCCTGCAATCAATGACCGCTTTTCGTTTAACTATTTCTCTCCTTTAGCCATGTTCCCATCAATACCGTTGCTCGATATATAAACCACACAGAACCCTACGAAACAGCATTACCATAAAGTACTGCTAGATTTAGAGCACTTTAATCACTGGTGTGACAGGGCCAACATAACTGCTGAGTTCCAATTTAAGTATTTCCTGGTTGTCCGACCTGGGGTGAGGGGCACTCTTATAAGTTTTGGATAGGTGTATGCGGTCCACGGTCTTAAACCTTTACCCCGTTTAAGGATAAGGTGAACAAAAATATTATTGAAACCGTATTCAACGTCCAAACCCAAAAACTGACACCCTATTCAAGGGAAAAATATAAACGAAGAATTTAATGGTAGCACACGAACTTGCACGAAATCGCTTTCCGAATACTCTAAAGTTCAGTTTCAGACGGTGATTCGTTTTTCGTGTAGCTGGGCAATTACGCACTTGAATTTTAGGTGATACAATTTAGGTACCTTATGTAAGGATCACTCAAGAAACAGAATGCCAAAAAGGCCAAAAGCAAGAGAGGGTAGGTAGTCTGGCCGGGGTTTGAAGGGCTATGGCTCGCAAAGTCACGGTTTTTGAATCTTTTTATGGTGGAAAATGGTCTTCATCAACTCATCTGATACAACCAAACCTCGATGCAACTAATTCATGCCAATATCGCGATGCTACAATGTATACTATACTCTCGCCAGGAGCCCATTGCCCTGAACTTGCAACTCCCATACTTGGCTTATGAAACGGCGTTTTCACAGCGGGACAGATCAGTTTATTTTTAGCATCATTTTGCAGTACGTTTACATCGAAAGTGGAGGCACCTTCCAGTATGTGTGCACATCCATAGTAGGAAAAGAACTAAAACAAAAAGTAAATGCTGTCAAAACATCAGAAAACCTATCTTCTAGTTTCCGCTTTTTGCTGATGGATTTGAAAGGCTTATTATATTTGATAGTCAAAATTCGCGGCAGAATCGATATGACAATCACCTGGTCTGTGAAAACGCCGTTGGACGGAAAGAAGGTTGTTGCTCGCTCCTGGTTATTGGTTCCTGCTTTCATCTATTACATCTTACCTGTTCGGTGCCGTTAAAGGCAGTAACAGAATGTCCCAGACCACCATGGTAAGTAGAGACATATCTATTGAAAGGACCTTCCGGATCTTCATCAGCAACCTTGTTTATGATATCCAAGAGAACAGTGCCATCTGTGACTTGGGTAGTGAATGAAGGTGGGATTGGTTTACCAACTAGCGTCACGTTCCAGTCCAATGCAATGGTTACGGTGATGGGCGAAGTTGGTATCTAGAAAAGGAGAAGAGGATTTATTAAATGATGAGTGCAAATTTTCCTTAAGTGGAGAAGATGCTTATGGTTATATTTTTTGCTAACACACACTGTCTGCAGACTCTGATCAGAGACTAAAGAAGTGACATATGACTTGCACAGCAAAGAAAACGACACCTCAGAAAGTACTGTTCATTAGCTTCCATGTATGGTAACACCTAAGCGTTTCTAAGGATTGTCGGAAGGTACGAGCACATCGCATACATGTAAGTCCAAACCGAAACTCAATTTAAACATAAAATACTTCTGAAAACATAAATCTTAGACAGTTATCTACCACAGAATTAATGAAAGCTTTGATGAACTCAAATAATTTGTTAGTCTGTTTCCAATAATTCTTTAATTGTCACTGTTATGAAGGCCAATACCGTAAAAGTCCGAAAATAAGCCCACCATGAATAAGCCCCTCCAAATATAAGCCCCCCAAACTCGTAACGCAAAAAAACCCTCCGATAAATAGCCCCTTTCAAATAAAAGCCCCCGGGGGCTTGTACTCGGAAATTGCCCTCATATTCAAAATAAAACAAAGCAAAAACTGTACAGTAACACATTTAAATTTTGAATTTGCTAAAGAACTATTAGGTGTGCCAAATGATTGCAGTCAAAAAGTGTCACAGTATATTGCTGTTTGCGTAGTTCACTCCTCGGTCTTGGCTTGGATCTCCTTGGGCCATATAGACAAAGTACTTGCATAGCTTTTAGAAAGATCTACGTTTTCAAGGCGAGTTTCAGTAAAAACTTGCTACAGATTACTGACTGAGATAAATTTCCTTCCAAATATAAGCTAGCCCAATCGATTTTAATTTTGAGACGCATATTTCCCTCCAAGTATAAGCCTAGCCGATTTTGAAACGCAAGTTTCCCTCCCTATTTAAGCCCATCCGATCATAAACCCTTCCAAAAATAAGCCCCTCAAACAGGGCCTTTGAAAAATATAAGCCCGGGACTTATTTTCGGAATTTTAAGGTAGTTTACTATTTGTACTTAGTTCACCAACTTTTTTCTAGCTATTTCCTTTATCCGTTATCTTTACATTGAACATTTGCAATACTGAAAGTTCTTACGATCATGAAAATAAAGCTTGTTACTGTTGTTGTTGTTCTTCGGCTAAACGACATAGTGCAGCATATTATACGGTACCGCAGGAAAAAAATGCCATACCATCTGCAAACAAACAAGCAATGGCAAGGGCGAATTTGGGGGTTGGCCCAGGGGACCCCGGCCCCTCCTTTTGTGGTTCATTAAATATTTCAACATTACATGTTCAATATGGAATCCAGACATTTGCTAAATTTAAGCGTCCAGAATGTACGAGATTGCACCTCAGAGAACGTCAATCTCGAAAATTTTCCCGGAGCAGCTTGCGCCCGAACTGCGAACTGATGGGCGCTATATATCGCGCCCATATTAGAGACCTTTAGATTCAAGACATTCAAGGACGAGGACGACTACGAGTACGAGATTTGACTTAAAGTTTTTTCGCGTATTCTCAAAATATAGACACCCCGGAAAGCTTCATTTTACCATTTTTCACTAGAAAAGTTAGCACTGTTACCTTTAGTGAAGGAGGTTACACCCTCTCCCCATTGCAAAATGATAAAACGTCTCACATTTGATGACTTGTTTCCGCCACTTCGACATTCCCTCTAAAACTCGTAGTGGGGTGACGACGGCTACCACATTTTCCCTCCAAAATGATGCTGGTTCACGCGTGAGCAATACTTTGTATTGAGAAAATCTCGTACTCGTACTCGTACACGTCTTAGAATCTAAAGCTCTCTATTGCCACTGTGTACTGTATCTCTAAGCCCCCTCCATCACAAAATCCTCCGTCCGCCCCTGAATGGTGTCTTGCCTCTAAGTAATTAAACTCAAAACTGTTAACCCTTTCACTGCCAAATGTGGCCAAAGGCAAAGTTCGACCAAATTTCCAAATTTCATTTTCCAAAATTGTGAGAAATAAATAGCATCATGTGAAAGTACAGGCAGAGAGCTTTCATTTGAATGGTCACATCATAGGATTTCGTCCACAGACTCAAAAGTTAGAGTCACCTTACAAAACTCCATCAAACACTCTGGCAGTGAAAGGGTTAAATACAGAGTAAACTCTCCTAACGGACACTTTCGAAGCGGACAGCTCTACTTACGGCCACCTTCACAAAACCCCATTTTACTCAACTCCGAAACAAACTCAGTATTCTCACATTCTCGTAAGCGGCCAGCTCCAGTTACAGACACCTTTTTCGCGACCCGAGGGTATCCGCCGTACCGAGGGTGTCTGCTTATGACAGCTTTCACTGCGACATTGCGTTCGAAAGAGTGTTTAATTCGAAATGATCGAGATTATTAATTTTCCCTTTTAAAATGTATTTACCATTGTTGATAGTATTAATTACGCTCGAATCGATTTCTTTCTTTTCATGATGTAAATGATTCTAAACCGTGTGCTTTCATTTGAATGGTCACATCATAGGATTTCGTCCACAGACTCAAAAGTTAGAGTCACCTTACAAAACTCCATCAAACACTCTGGCAGTGAAAGGGTTGAAGCATAAATTTGGACTCGATTAATTCTTTCCTGTTTCAAAAGCCTAGCTACCAATCAGCTATACTAGACGCGGGCATAACGACCTCTGGCGATAATGATCTCACCTCGCTGCTACTTTACCTGATAAGAACTTGAGGCGGGTTTGCAATATCCACTCGTAGTGGGAGTTTGATCAAAGTGTGTAGTGAAGTTAAAAATGATGCTGGAACCATTTTCAGGAACGTAAAAATCCACGCCACAAGGAATCGGTTTCCCACTTTGCTCTTCAAGAATCATCCAATGCTTATTAGTCGCTGGGTCATCCTTGATTCCGTACATACTGGTGATAACATAACCCCTTCCACCATGGTAAACGCTGTCGTATTTGTTGTAAGGTCCCGTTCTGTTGTCTTTAGCCGCCTTGTTCACTATTTCCATCAAAGTGGTACCGTTGTGAACCTTCATAATAACACTCGCAGGAATTTCTTTTCCTTCTCCCTGTCCTACGTCCCAGTCCATCTTCAGCGTGACTGTGATCTGTTCGGAAACAGTTTTATGGAAAACAGATAAACTAAACTTTAGTCTCCATGCAGGCCTCAGTTTTTCAAGAGGTGAATAACAGTATCCGCTGGATAAATCTTTATCAAGTGTATAACACAACTAGTTTCCCTAACACTTCTCTAGAAGATAGCGCTATCCAGCGTTTAAACAACCGGAACCAGAAATTGTCACACTTTTAAACTCGACCTGGCCTTTTACAGGAACTATAGAAATTACTAAAATTCCCCTCTGCGGTCAAGGAAGAGGAAGCAGGGCCAAAGATATGAAAAAGCGCCTAAGGCATTCAGATTTATCGATGGTGGATTTTGACCACAGTTTAGTGTAGTCAGGAATGAGTGTCCTACTTTATATTGTATTATACACATTTATGAATACTAGTTTAGAAAATTACAGGCACTCTGCTATGGAAAGATACTGAACAGCTGGAAAATCAAACTACTCTTTCCGCTACAATGTAACATTCAAAGACGAGTAGTGAATCTTGATGGGAGAACAAACCAAATCGATTTTGGATGGGATTTGACAATTTTTCAATGTGCTAAAACTACGTTGTAAATTTTCTGACGAAGAATTCCAAGATGAAGATCCAAAGAGAATTTTCGACCGTATTCTAAACGTTATGATAGGTCTTTTTTTTTCATGCCATTCGTCCCTGCTACGAGGCGAAAAAAAGAAATAAAAGCTGTCTATTCATACCTCGGAATGATCCGCGTGCCTTCGTTTTCTTGACAAAGCTGAAAGTAAAAACAATGCTTCAATATCATAATTATAACAACCCCAACAACTACTACACCACCAGACTTTATTGTCATCATCATCAACATCATCATCATCATCATCATCAACAACGTCATCATCCTCCTCCTCAGCATCTTCTTCATCGCCATCACAATCATTCAAATGTACAATAGGTATCGAGTAAAGCCGGGTGTGACATCACTAAAGCCTCTTCGTCAAAAAACCTGCGTGTTGGTGCAAATTTGGGGCGAGAAATTGGTACCCGTTATGCCCCACTAACGCTACACAAAATATTCAAAAATTTACAAGGATTTGGTGAGGGTCACCAGAGCATAATGGTACTAATATCTCACCGTCAGGAACCGATTACCGTAGAAGCCCATAACCCGGAGAGAGCAACTCCGATACTAGGGCTATGTCACAGCGTTTTCAAGGACCAGTTTATTTTTAGAGCTGTTTTTCCTGTAAAGATAGAAGCTCCGATTCTTCTATGAGCGCATTCGAAGAATAAGATATGAATGTAGAAGAACTAAACGTCATTAAAAGATAAAAAAAAAAAAAAACATTTTCACGTCTGTAGATTTTGCTGACTGGTTTGGACTTACAAGATATTCTAAATTTGCGACAAAATCAAAATCAAAATAAACGAGTTTGTAAAAACGCCGTGACAAAAGTACATAGAACAGATAGAAGTTACTCGGTCCGGGTTGTGAGCTCTTGCTCACAGTCAGTTTGTATTAACTCGCTAGTTTCAGGCAAGGGAGCCTTTTTCATCTCGTTCTTCCAGACTATCTCAGTGCATCCCATAATTTCCGCAAATTTGGTTTCTTTGACGTCATCTTAAAATTGGTCGCGATCGCTCGTGAGAGATGGTCGTTTTTAAGAGGTTCAGCTACAGGGCTTTGACTGGAAAAAGTTTGGTATTTTGGATAGGTGGTCGCTTACGAGCGCTAGTCGCACATGAGGTATTACTGAGGACCGAAGATTAACTTGAAATGTACTGAATGGGGAAATTAGAGTGATCTCAAAATAAATCGGTCTGTTAAACGCCAGAACATATGCTTAGTATGGATGTTGCTGGCCCCATTTATAGGCTCCTGCTAGTTCCCAGGCCCTTAATGTTCCAAAGGCGGTCAAACGGAATGAGCGCCGAGACGGACGCTTCTTACGTAATGCGCGCACGAGAAAACCTACAGAAATAAAGGGCGTATAATCCGTGTATGTAATGTAATACATCCTTTTATCAGGCGAGCTGCCTGTAAACAGAAAAATACCTTGTAAGTATTTTTCACAAACTGTTCCCAGTCTGCGGTTTGTACGTAATCGATATAAATCCATCTTATGTAACGCTCTGCTTACTACCCAGAACCCCCCACTTAAAACGACTCATGCTGTCTATACCATGCACATACGATCATATACAAACCGTCTAGTAAACAAAGTTCGGTTACTAGGCGAAACTGAAACCTAGCTTGAAATTATTTTGCAGAACCTTCCAGACTTCTGCTAAAAATAGAGCAATCGAAACATTAACAAAAGCAAACCCTTTTTGTCTGAGTATGAATGAATTATATAATTATAACCTAAGGGACCTAACAAAGGGCTGCACATCTCTCGTTTCTGGTCTCTGGCGTCTTCCTCCTAGCTTTTTCGATTCTTAATCACAAACAACATCTTACGCTAAGTCTAAGCCTAAGTGAATTTTAACTTCAAATTTGCTCTCAAATCACGCCGAGCTTTTTTTCTGGTCCAGACTATTCATTCCAGCCGTTCAATCATGCAGAATAATGAGAGAGTTGGCTAGAAACTAAAACATTAAAAATGAAAAAACAAGTAGTGGAAGAAAAGTTAACAAAGTTCAGTAGGGTGTTTTCCGTTGACAATGTATCCAAACTTTCGTCAAGTTTTAGTCACTACATTAAAATGGAAATTCACTAACAGTTTCCAATGAAGTAGACCGTTAACGCAGCAGGCGTTACAGCAGCAAAAGACACATATATTTGACAACAAAATGATGGCGCAGCTTACTAGAAAGGCGTCGAATCAAACATAGTAGTTGATGATTAAACGGGTTGGTTGGAAGAATCGAAATAGCTAACTGAGGCAACGCATTTTATATGGAGGTGCCGGATGAAAAGCTTTTAGGTTCGTTTCTCTATAAGAGCTCTCTTTTCTTTGATGCGCAAATTTTTCTGTTATTACAATGCAGCACGATGCACAATCAACTAAACGTTCAAAAAACGTTACCTTCAATAGTACTGAAAAAGATGTAGAGGCAAAACAGACTCCTCATGGTTGGTCCCTTCATTTGAGTCTCTTAAGTCCGA
>CALNXI010001657.1:22500-27320 GCA_942486025.1 Porites evermanni | reverse complement strand
GTGGGGGGGGGGGGGGGGGGGGGGGGGGGGGGGGGAGGGGGCGGGGTTAAACAAGGTGCATTAAACAATTGCTGGTTTTCAGTGTCACGCCATCCAAAATAGATCAAAATAAAAATCACAACCATTCGACAGATAAAGTCCAGAATCTGGGAAATGAAAGGAGGTAAATATACAAAGACCCTCGCCAAGATTTGGGTCGAAGGAATAACTTGTATACGAGATATCCGCGGAAATGTTGTACCCAAATTTATAGAGCTTTGTATGGAGACGCCATGCTGGAGCTCATCCGGATGAGCTCCAACATGGCGGACAGAAACCAACAGAAACATCTGTTACCGAGTTTTGCTACAAAAGCGTGAATTTACACCTAGAGGAACTCATAAACATTAAAGTAATACTTTTTCTAACACTTGAACTGTTTAGATAGCAAAATTCCCCCCAAATCACTTTTTTATCCTAAATGACAGCTTTTTCGGCCGTCATGTAAATGGTGCGTCACGCAAAAGCTTAAAAATTCAAGCGTACTCTATTACAAAACCAAGAACCCTTTTGAAGCGAAAATTTGTTTGAAAATTAGTTTTCAGCTACCCTAGTACACCATGAAAGTAAAATCTCAGTAGGATCGATAGTTTTTTCGTTTGAATTTTAGTGACGTCATGCGAAAACCAGCAATAGGTCAAATTTAAACACGATGAACCTACTACAAAAAAGTCAATATTCGTAGGATACATTCTTCTTTGAAAGAAACATTTGAGTTTTGCTATAGCTCGTTCGCAGAAGAACACAAAACTTTGCCATAATCGACCAGGGGAAACAGAAAATCGAACAAATTTACATCTGGACCCCTATGACTATTTGATTTATTATGTAAACGTTGACTTACGTCATCAGTATGGAATTTCTGTCACTGAGGCGCAGGCGTCCCTCATGGCGAAACGTCCCTGGCGGCGAGAGGCGATGAGAGACGGCTGTATTCCCAGGCTAATTGATCTATGGTCCAAGAGACAAGAGAACTTGAATGTTTGCTTCAGCCTTGTGCAAAAGACTGTAGACAGAAAAACTCGCTTTCATGACAAATTTGAAATCAGAAAAGCCGATGAAAATCGTTCAGACAAAACTGACCGAAACTGGAAAAGAAAATAGTTCACTTAACTTGGTCAATTAGAAAAACATTGGCACGTAAAAACCGTTGAGCACACTTGAATACGCTGCAATAGACTTGACGAATGTATTTGCTTTAATATATGCTTAAACAGTTCTTGGAAGAAACCACAACGAAACAACGGCACGTAACCATGCTTTGACAAGCTTTTCCTAATGTATTTGAAAGTTTACTTCTCCAGCTTTGCCCAGTTCTTAAAATGGGCAAGACCTCTTACAACAAAAAAGGGTTCCCCTGTCTCAAGTTTTGCTATAATTATACATTCAGCTTCGAGTCGCTTTGGAATCGCCAGATGAATAAAAAAATTACAAAAAAAAAAAAGAACACGCTTGAGAACTGCATGTATTTTGTTAGAAAGAGATCAATCTTGGTTTTCTAAAAAACCCTTTCACACGGGCTATTTTCGCCGCCATTTTGTGTTGTTTTTATGGTGGTTTCTAGCCGATTTCAATGCGCATGATTTTCTAATCGTTGTACAACAGTTGTCATAGGGTGCAGCTGAAATACTTAAATAGATATAGGCTAGAGACCTTCAGATTGCAGGACGAGGACGAGCACCTGGACGAGATTTAATTTAAGGTTTTCCCGTATTCTCCAAAAATATGCAACCCGGAAAGCTTCATTGTCCTTGTTTTTTTTTCCACCATAATTTTTAGCACGGGTATTTTTATTGAAGGAGTTTAAGACGGAATCCATTAGGAAATTGAGTAATTTTATTTTCATTGGACAAAATCCTTGTACCAGAATAATTTAAAGCATATTGTAGTGTTTTTATCGTTTATATTTGTTTGCTGTGTCTTTTCCGCAATAGTCCGTGACGTTATTTAAAGCAGCACTTTTGTCATTATCTGTAGACTTTTCGGGTTTCGAGTTCGGGTCTTTTAGGTGGACAATTTACCTAATTTGTTTAGCTACAACTATGAAGTAAACAGTTTCTATGGCGGTCAAAAACAAGAAGAAACCAATCCTATTCAGACAAGAAGTTAGACAAAATCAGTCAAAATGATAAAAAAAAGCTGATGCGCAGATTTTGCGTGCAGAGATCTGAATTCTTTTACATTTATTACACTACAACAACGTTATTCTTATCTACAGTTAACTACAGAGCTTTGCCTAGCTATTATTCACTGCAGTCATTAAGTGTCCTGAAGCAGTTCTCAATGCAATGAGCGACTACTGCAACAGCCACCAGTAGATCAATCATGCGCAGAAGTTGATGGGTTCCATACTGCTAGCTGGACCAAAGGCTAGCCTCATCTCTTAATTTTTTATAAACTACCCCTCCTTCTCGTTTACAGTCTCAGTTGGAGAGATGAAGATTTAAGGTTAAATTATGCAATAAAAATAGTTCGCCATGCGCTTTTAAAAGCTTCATGCTGATAATTGCGCCATATAGATTTTGAAAAAAATTAAATAAAAAGTTAATTTTATTTTTTTTGCAGTCAGTCAAAAAACCGGATCAAACCCTTTTAATATCTGAATCGTTAATCAAGGCAGCGACTTTCTTTCAAATCAGTTAATCGCTTTAGTTTGTTAGGCGTCCTTATAAACTATCATGACTTAAGCATATATAGTTCTTTTGCAAAGGCACTGAGAAAATTAAGTCCTACAATCATGGACAAAAGTCTTGGGACACTTTCGCGTTTCGGGGGCGTTTTCCAATGCACACAGGTCCAACCCCTCCCCTCACCCCGCAAACAATGTTGGAACGTGTATCCATAATTTTTCCCAAGTTTCAACTTTGTATAGGGTGGGAGCGGGGGGCGGGGGGGGGGCGGGGGGAGGGAGAACTGCAAGAAAATTTCGAAAAGGATGCACTCTTTTAGCTGACTCGTCCCCAGTCGTCTCTCTTGAGAAAGGAGAGAAGCGCGAGGGGTGATAGGAAGGAGGAAAGGGGAAGGGAGAAACGACGTCTCTCCCCTATCCTCCTTCCCATCACCCCTCGCGCTTCTCTCCTTTCTCAAGAGAGACGACTGGGGACGAGTCAGCTGTTTTAGGAGGGAACCGAGACATGACAGAAAAATATGAATAGTGCGGTACTGTCCCAAGGACTTTTGTCCAGGATTGTAGCTTTCAAACAAACACAGCAACAGCGGTTTTAAGCAAAACTAAGAACTATTTAGTATAATAAACAAAAAAGTAAAAAAAATTGCAAAAAGGTATTGCCATAGCCTTTTAAAGTTTTATATAAACGAAAACAGTAAACTTGCTATCGCGGCCAAAACGCACAGGGTACCCAGCCCTATCCTGACGCTCTTTAGACCAGAGTTCATGGTTATGGCTTGATTAGTTGGTTCCACTGTTCTAAGGCTTGTATCAGCAGCAAGTCGGAAAGCCATGAAGAAGCAGTCTTGAGTGTTGTACGAATCCAATCATTGAAGAATGAACTTTCCAGTGTTTTCAAAAATCTTCAGCTGGGTATAAATTTGAGGATTCTGGAAAAAGACAATGTCAGAACCTAGTCAAACTGGAGAATAAAATGAAAATCTCGACATCACCGTACCCCAAATTCCTCAACTGCGTGGTTCGTGCATGGATGTTGCAAACTGTAACGAATCGAACTCGAAACGCGGCTAATACAGACTGCTTGAAAAGTTGCATAATAATAGGCTGTCTCAGACACACTACATAGTCGAGTTGGCACTAGTTTTGTTGCTTCTCTTTTGCAGTTAATATAGTGGAGCGGCCACCCTCTATTAAGCGGCCAGTATTCAAAGTCCTGAAATAATTGTAGAAATGAATAGTAAATTAAACCTCTATCAAGCGGCCGCAGTCATTTTTTGGCCATCCCGATGAGAGTTCCCAACCTCGCTTACGGGAGATGGTCGCGCGAGGCTGGTTCGACCGTAGCTCAACTCATTTTTCGAGTTGACACATTAAGTAGCTTCTAAAAGGGACTTCTAATTGCATTTACTTTAGATTTAAACACCCTCAGCGATATCAACCCTCAAACTTTAACCCTTAACCCTTCAAACCCCAATATCACCATGCATATTCTCCACACTGTCTTCCATACATTTCCCATGGTACTGATGATGAGAATTTGTTAAGCAATCAAGACCTTTGTCACTTGTTGATTATTTCCTTTTTTCTCATGATCTACATGTCTGATTGAGCAGAGCTACTGTAAGGAGAAATTAAAGGTTGGACTCCCTTAGGGATTAAAGGATTAAAGGTACAACGAGTATTCCCGACTATTTTATAGGGGATTACCAACACCCCCCTCTCCCCCTCCCCCTTCCTGGTGCTGTTCCTGTTGACCGAGATCTCGTCCCGCACATCCCAGTTGCTTTATCGGGTCGGGATTTTCCTTCCAGTATGAGAACATGTAAAGGTACAACGAGTATTCTCGACTTTTTTATAAGGGAATTACCAATAACCTCCCCCCCCCCCAATCCCCCTTCCCCCTTTATAAAGCTGGCCCGGTTGACCGAGATCTCGCCTCGCCCATCCCAAATTCATATATGGGAAGTACGACCGGATGGAACCGGTAGCGCATGCGTAATAATTGACTCCTAATTGGCCGCGCGTCGAGCAATTCTTCAGTCGCCATGGTCTTATCGTCGAGAAGTATGGTGCAGCCCTGCGGGAGATGAGATTAGCAATCCAGGCTTGAATTGCACCATCGTATCCTTACATTACTTATTTATTACCTAGT